>DWCF01003051.1:0-21156 GCA_018230265.1 Delias oraia | reverse complement strand
TATATTATATATTCAAATCATAAAAAGCGTGATCGTGTTATCTTAATATATGTATAGGAGACCCACCTTCTCTGTTGGTGCGACAGTATTAAGACACTCGCTCGGGCACTGTCAAGCCCTTCCAGAGACCGAATAAAATACGAATTAAATTATAATTGATCGGGATTCGAACCCGATACCTCTCGCTTCATAAAAACCTTTACACTTTGAAAACCATTAAGCTACGAGGCGAAACATTTATTACACTAGCGTCTTCTGAGATACGTTACGTAGAATCATTTATGTTATTCTGTACAAAACGTATCTCTTTGTACTATTATCAGATACCGCATGCTTACAGAATACAAACGTGAAACACTACTGGTAATGCTGATGCTTTGTATTTGGATGTGTTACCGGCACTTAACGCAACTTAAGAAGCTAGCGACTTGACGGACGTTACTGTCAGTAACTGTGGACTAACAATAAAAAACGCCTTTATTTGATCCTGCTACATTACTTCTTAATTTACTTTTTTTATTTAAACTGTGGCAAACGAGTAGGAAGGTCGTCTAGGATAAGCGACCCTCCGCCTTGACTTAGCACTTGCAAAGCCGCGGGTACGTTGCCGGCCTTTAAGGAATATATAAAAACTAATTTAGCTAAATAATTTATAAATGATTAGCAAGGTCCTGTTTGGGTAAATACCTCTCAGTGATAGCCCCATCTCTCTTACCTGTGCTAATTGCCACCGCTTTTGGACACATTTCTTATTTCGTCAGCGTGTTGTGGGCATTGCAGTAGTAATATTCCACGTAACTATGATCCTTTGGATGAGTCAGTCAGCTAATGCTTTAGGAAGGCTTTACCATCAGGTGTTGGAGATATGTATGGTGAATTGAAATTACAATGAGTTATATAAATTGATATGGCGAAAGTTGCATATCGTGGGAGGCCTTTTTGTCCCATTGTGGGGCTGTGGGAACGACGTGAAAAAAACATTAATTACTAACTGTATGCACGTAAGTTATCTTACAACAGTACCCGTAGGAAAAGTTAAAGATGTGATTAATTTAATTTCACTTACAAACTTTGCTGAATTTAGTTAAAAAAAATATGTTATATCGGAGAAATGAGCGGGTGGGTCTCATATTTATGAGATATGTAATAGATCACCACTGCCAATTGACAACCGCGCCATAGTTCACGTATTTGTTGAGTTGCCGGCTTTTTACGCTGCTTAAGCGAAAATTTTTTAAGAATCTTCGATATCCTCACTCAACGTAACTGTAGACCACCGTTTCAAATACAGTGTTTTGTGAGCCCGTAATATCACTTCGGACAAGTCGGCTCAATTTGTGCGTTGCGTAAGCTTATTATTTGCATATGCTTCAGCATGGCATGACAGTTGGATAATTTCTTCAGATTTGCTAATTTCTACAATAATATCATATACATATGAAAATAGACCGTGTAAGACTTGAGCAAGAACATGAATAAATAAATAAAAGAATACAAGAATTGTGTCTTGCAGCAATTTTTTTGCCAGTGTTTTTTGCAATTTCACATTAAATCTTGTCATATTTTGTAAATGTGGTTGGTCTTTACTATGGCTATGCTAATTCAAGCTCAAAATGTTCCTATTCTGATCGGGTTTTCTAAGATCTGAAGTAAACTTTAATAAATATCGATACCAAGACCAAGACTATTACCGGGTGTATTGGCGCACGACCAAGACTAAGCTACGTCTTGTATTTGGGCAACACTATTCCAAAGGCCTATAATATTTCAAAATTACATTATAAATTTATACATACCGGGAATCGAACCCAGCACCAATTATATCTCGATAGCTTACAATACCTCTAAGCCACGAGAATTTTTAACTTTAAAAATATGAATTTTTATATATGTGTTATTAATACAATTTTTATGCGTTAAGTCGGTCTTTTTGTCATTATGAAATGCACGCCTGTCTAATTTAAAGAGGACGATAAATATCAATATTGCAACTTAGCGTAAATCGTTCCATCCCTTTCATACATTACGAATAAACAAGGACGAAAAGCTTTCTATAATCCTTTCTTAAAGTGTGACCAGATTAAGTTGACCTCGACACCTTTAGGAACATTTCGAATGCGCTTAGATTCGCTTAATGAGCGAACGAAACGGGGCTCTCTCTAAACTGGTGGATGTTGTTGTCTTCGTCGCGTATGTGATAAAATGTTTTGTATGGACGCCCTTTTTGCGCAAAGTCTGGCTAGGCGGCATATTTCTGAAGAATACAAATTGCAATGGAGACGGTATTGAAGTATTTGAAGCAACGATGTGGGCACGATATCTTGGGGCTGGTGGGTTATCAAACTGGTTTGGTTTACTATCACAATTAGAAATTGTAATTAAACAACAATTTATGTGAAATATAATTTAATATATAGAATTTCTGTCACAGTATTAGTTACTATATTCCTCCAAACGGATTGACCGATTTTTATGAAGTTTTGTATGCGTAATGAGTACTTAAAATCGTCCGAGAATCGGATACTACTTATCTATTTTTTATATCCTGAGTGATAAAGGTTACCATAATAAGGTTCATAATAGATTTTTTTTATTTTTGAAAATTATTATATAATGTGGCATTTAAAAAATTTTACCCTTCTACCATCATTTGTTATTTGTTAATAGGGATTAAAAAATTGGAAGATTAATTACTTTTTGTTAAACGAGTTTGCCATATTTGCTGAAGTACCAATGAGAATGTCTTTCTCATGGGTATTGGTCTCATGATGTCTATCAAGATCGAGATCTGTAACCACCTTTTAATAATGGAGGTTTAATTTTATATTATATAATGGATTCTGTTGCAATTAAAATAGATATAAAACATATATTGATTTATTTCTTGTGTTTTCTTTAGCTAGCCAAGCGTGGTTTACATTTTTAATTACACCTGACACGTTCTTCATATATCAAAAACAAGATGATACTATAGAGAATAAAAATTTTCATAGATTGCTTAAAGTTTTGACTTCTCTATGGTGAACACAATAAATCAGTAATTTTTTTATAGTATAGATGACAACGGAGAAGTTGGGTCTCCTATATGATAAGAAACCCGCCGCCAATCACCAACCGCGCCACACTCCGCGCTTTGGTTAAGTTGTCAGCTTTTTACGCCACTTAAGCAGCATTTTTAAAGGTCTCAGATATCCTAACTCAATCTGCAAAACACAGTACAAATACCGTTTCACGTTGAGTATTCTGTAAATTGAATAACTCTCTAAAATAAATATAGATTTAATAATGCTTATTTATTAAATTAATTTAAGTACCCTATTTTAATGTTTGGAACAATATATTCAGATAACATAAAATTATTTGCATTATAAATAAAATTAATAAAAATGTCAAATCGACTCCACACCTTTGCCGTTCTGCGCAGATGACAGGCGGCATTGCGTCAGTTTTTGCGCGTCATCCGAACTGGACGTTCCAAGTTCAAATTTGAAAATTGGAACTCGAAGAGTTCGATATTTGAAATTTTAAATTTAGCATAAAATACCTCCGTTCAGGAATCCCAAGGCGAAGCCTCTGATTACTAATGATTGTTTTTTTGGTAAAATTTTTAAACTAACATTATTTCTTTTAAATATTGTCTTAATGTAATTTTTGAACCCAAAAAAAGTCGGCAATTCACTCTTGGAATCTCAAAGCCTTGAAAGTGTCCATGGGCGATGGGCCACTTATCCTGCTAAATGATAGTTTGCTTAAAAAAGTATGCTTTCATTTTTTTTCTTAAATTAATTAATTCATTCATTCAGAGCTTAACTGAGCTTATTTATTTAATATTAATTAATAAAGGATTTTCTATTCTTTCATAATAATAATATTTATTATTTATTTTCTACATTCTAAATTTACCCACATAATTAAATTACAGACCTTTCATATTGTCCTAATTTATAATTTATCTCCGAAAATATGTAATTTTTAATTAAAATAGGGATGCAATCGATATACGCTCACCTACGGTCTTCCACCCATGGATACCCAAGCTCTTGCTGTGCCGCGCTTGCGTTGCCGACCATTTATGGATAGGTGGGTTCTTTTTAAAGGTCCTTAAGATGTATAGTTTGGAAATATGGTATGATCTGCAGGCAATTGACACCACAAAAGAACTAAAAACGATGTTTTTTTATCTATGGCGGGCAACGGAGAAGGTGGGTCTCTTATTAGGTAAGAGAACACCGCCCATGTACAAACGCGCCGTAGTTCGCGCATTTTTAAGGGCCTCTGATATCCTCACTCAGTTGTAGAACGACAAACATCGAGTTGAAAGCGATGAAACGTTGTATGCTGCCTCGATGTTCGATGATGAAATTCAGATAAATTAAATATAAAATATACTAATATAATATAATATTTTAACCGGCTTAATACTGAAAGTTCTGGCTTTGATACCTGCCATAATAAATATTTCAGTTGTAACTTGAAGTAAAATGTTCAGTCAATTAATCAGCAATATCTATGTGTCAAAATTCACTGTCAAACATTCGAAAGTCATTTGGCAACCTGTCAATTGCATAAGCACTGACACGCAAACGAAACATACTTAACAATGTATTTCTGTGTTTTCTTAGTAAATTGTTAATATTTTATAAAGTATACATTTTAAAACTTTAACATAACTAAAAAGCGCCAGTACCCGCGGCTCGGTAAGGGTTGGTAGTGTCCATGGGTGGAGGACCACTTATCCTACCTAGTTTCTCCCAAATTCTAGTAATAGTGTATTAGGTGATTGAAAGACTTGCAAGACCAAGACCAAGACTGGGAGCGCAATACCAAGACCAATACCACGTGTATTGGCGCAAGATTTAGACTGACTAAGTCTTGCATTTGTGTAGCACTACTTGGAGCATCACGTTAGAGGTCTGAATCGGATTTATGATTTAATTTATTGTTTTGAAGAACTTGACAATGGCTCATCGTCTTAACACTGTCTTACCCGTGAGAGGCTTATATATAAGTTGACGATGCTACGGACTCAAAGAATACCAGCAAATAATAAACTTTATATATTATATATATAATATAAATATATATAATAGATTGATATAGCCAAAAAGTTAAGAGATATATTCACGAAGTTTGATTTCAACTTTTGTCTGAAGAACCGTTTTTTTATTATATGCATTTGTCTCCTATATGATAAGAGAACACCGCCACTTATGTAAATCCGCATCACATTCCGCTAATTGGTTGTGTTGCCAGCTTTTTACGCCACTTAAGCGGCATTTTTAAGGGCCTACGATATCCTCACTCAGCGAAAAACAATAGAGTCACCGTTTCAAGTACATCTACTGTTTCACGCTGAGTATTTTGTGAGCCCATGGTATCTTTCGACTAGCCCTCCCAGTTATAGGCTACATGCTACCTATTAAACCACTTAGCTACGAAGCTCTCAACCTACTAAGACTTATTATAAAATATCAGTATCATATTTTTTAGAGATAGAATTATTATTTTAGCTGTGTATGGCTGAGTGAGTGATATCGGATGTCCTTAAAAATGCCGACGTTAAAGCCAACAACACAACCATTGCGCGGACTGTAACGCGGATGTCCATGGGCGTTGGAGTTCTTTTACCATATAAGGAGACTAACCTGCTCCGTTGTCCGCTATACCATAAAAAAATGCCTACACTTTACCTATATCACAAATGGCGCGGCAAATTAAACTTAGATTAGGATTTAATTTAACTAGATTTTATATATTATCATTAGGTAAGACAGTAACCTATTTTATTAGCATTAAAATAGTGGAGTGACGTAATTCATTAATTAAAGTAGGTTCTCTCTACCTAAACCTACCGTATTTTAATGATCATCATCATTTCAGCCGTTGGACGTCTACTGCTGGACAAAAATGCCTCTCTGAGACCTCTATGAGGGTTTTAGTCATAACTGCCTCGCTTGGCAAGCGGATTGGCGATCGCAGTTAGGTTGTATAGAACAAAAATTTGAAAAAAATTGAATAAAATCATATATAAAGGGCTTTTCATATATAATATACATTTCTTTTGGAAATCTCAGGGCATGGAGATCAACTGCTGAAAAAACCCAAACTAAGTCTGTTTCAGTCCACTGGAGACCTAAGAGCTGTGTAGAAGATTTACAAAGAAGAGGATATCTATCTATCCCTTAAAGGCCAGCAACCTAACTGAAGCTCATCTGGAGCTATCCATGGAGGGTGGAGCATTTATCCGTGGTAAAGGTAATGTTTTTTCCTCCTAATATATATAAAAAATACATAGGGAATTGTACATCTGTAATTATGTTGATCTCTTTTATATAAAATTATTGCTTCTGGTACTTATATAATAAAGAAATAAATTTATCAAAAATATTTTTTCCAAATAATAATATTTTAAATAATAATATCTAATGTACGTCGGAGAGAGAGAGAATGACGTTTAAATATCAGATTGAAGTCAAGCGTCCTTCATTAGTAAGTGTTTATCTTTTATTTTATGGTATAGCAAGCAACTGAGCAGGCTAATCCCCTTTATGGTAAGAGTAAGAGATCACAGCCGGCTATGGACACCCGCGCGACAAACCGCGTATGCTGTGTTGCCGGCTTTTTAAGCCGCTTTAACGGTATAATTCCAAACACCTCAAATATCCTTACTGATTTTACGAAACAGAGTACTGATTCATGACGGTTTTCTATGAGCCCGTGGTATCATATCGGACAAGCCTGCTCTATTACCGCTTAAGTATAATAAAATTATATGTAATTTTAGTCTGTATGTATATTTGTCACAGATTTGTGTATGATAAATTTTGGATAAACATGGTAATGATCTGTTACATATCAAAATTTGTGAGCATGGTCTGAAGGAACAGTAACCCAATTCGCTCTCTATGAACACCCTCAGCATGAACTTAGTCGCGGTTACGTTGTCGGCCTTAAAGCGATAGAAAGTACGCTTTTTTAAGGTTCCAAAGTCATATTGGTTTGGAAATACTTCTGCAGGAAGTATTTTATGGCGTCTTCGGATTCGATTCGTGAACAGTATATTTTTTATAAAAACGGAGGCAAATGAGCACGAGACTCGCCCATGGACACCCCTAGCCCTTGCAAAGCCTCAGGTGCGTTATTTGAATATGCTGTCTTTTTTGAAGGACCTCAAGTATTGATTTGGAAATACTTCTGCAGGCAGCTGATTCCACAGAGAGGTGGTGCACGGCACAAAATGCTTTAAAAATGCTCAGTTGTTTTCAGTGAATTGTTTCGAAACTGTATTTAGCTCTATACCAAGATACGTTTCATCAACATCATCATTTCAGCCGTAGGACGTCAATTGCTGGGCATAGGACTCCCCTTCAGACCATGTATACCTGTTGGAGGTGGTCTGGATTGAGCGTCTCTTGGAAAGTTACATTATGTGATTATGTATATTATAAAAATCATCTATAGAGAAAAAAAATAACTTCAAATTCATGTCAAATAATTGTATCTCTAGATTCTTTACCTTTGCAAAGAAAAAACATGCAAAGACGATGCACGGAGAGCAAAAAGGTACTCGCCATACATACAAAAACATATAAGTAAATGTATTCAAGCCACGCCCGCCGAACCGCCCACACAGCGATGCCCCATCCCTGTCTAATGTGTGGAAAATTCTATATCCGTCTCGCACGTACGCATGCCTCCCATGATATTTTCAGTTGAGTTTTTAGTAAACCGAAAGCCTCCGTGCGGGGTTGACGCCTGTTGTGCGTACAAAAGAAATGCGGCAAAAAAAATTAAAAAAACCGGGGTGTGCCCTTTTTTTCACGCAGTTTTCAGTGCTTTTTAAAGTTTTTATTCAGTGATTAGTGCTGTGATTATGTGTTGTGGGTGTATTATTTGAGCTATGTTTACGAATCACGGCGGTTTATAGGACTCTTTAACTTGGAAGTAGCTGAATTTGATTCCCAAGGAAAAAACTACAGGTAAATTGATTTTTCAGTTCAATTCAATAGAGATTTCTAATTAATTTTGTTGTTACTGTCTCGTTTATGCAACAACAAATGCATATAAGCAAGACAGTGATAGACTTACAAACGTTTAAATTGATCTTTTAAAAGGCAAGAGATTTGCAGAAGTAATCCCGCTTGTGGCTGCTAGATATTTAGCTGAATGAGCTAAAAATATGTCTAGATTCACGTACTCTTTAGGTAAAAAGACAAAAAACTAATACAGTAGACTCTTTTTATAACCATTTTCCCTGTAATCATTATATTAACATCGATGTTGGGTCTGTTAGAACAATGTATTTATTATCTCTATAAAGATATCGCTCTTTCAATAAAACGATGGTTTTCAGAGCAGTAGCAGTGGTTTTCATGTATTGAGCGGTTGTACCAGTGGCTACAGAGAATTGCTCGGGAAGGCGATAAGCAAACCATCTCAAAGGACTTTTTCCATTATAGTGTCAGCACATAGGGCCTACATAGACCTATCATATTTTATATTACAGTTACTGTTACCCAAATACAAGACTTATCTTAGTCTTGGTCTTGCGCTAATACACCTGGTCTTGATCTTGGCCTTGCAGCAAGAATCTTGAAATGACCTATTAGACTATTAATATTTAATAAATTTCACTTCAAATCATAGAAAAACCTATCAGAATAGGGACATTTTGAGGTTGAATTAGCATAGCCATAGTAAAGACCAACCAGATTTATAAAATATATCTAAAGATTTAATGAGAAATTCCAAATATCACTGCCACCAAAAAAACAGCTGCAAGACGCGCGAGTCTTGCAGGCTTAGTCTTGTTCTTGCTCAAGTCTTACACGGTCAGTCTTGGTCTTGCATTTGGGCAACACTAATTACAGTAACTTTATTACTATAGTTTAAATAATGTTGAATATGTTGTTAATGGGGCCTAGGCAGGTACTATTCTAATATACAGTATTTTATTTTATTTATTATACAGTATTTTATCATGCTCACAGAATACTCATCGTGAAATGGTATCTACCCTACTGTGTTTCGCTGAGTGTGTGCTTATGCTATGTAAAATGCCGGCAGCACTACCAAAGCACGGATTTTGGCGCGATTGTCCATGGGCGGCGGTGTCTTCTTACCATATAGGATACCGCCACACAGTTGCCCGCTCTACCTACCATTAAAAAAACAAATTATTTCTTTATAGAAACTCTATTAAAATACCTATATTAAATTTATTTGGAGTTCGATTAAAATGTATTCTAAAAATAATTTTTATTTTAATAATTGTGCTAGTACTTTTTAAAAGTCTCTAACCATATATTAATACAGCTGGCAACAACCAATGCACCGGCGGTTGTCCATGGGCGACATTATTCTCGTAGCATATAACACACCTGCTCCACTATAAAAAATAAATAATTTACATATATAAAGGTCTTAATTGTTTTCCTTTCTGATCAGCTTGACTCTGACGTGGCGTAGAGATGCAAGATCCCGCAGCATCTTCTATCGCATTTATTACGTGGAATGTGTCCTGTTGTACCTACAGCTGAATTTCATGATCAGAAGGCAGAATCCCTACAAAGTTTAAAAACCTATTGATGACTGTCGTTACAAACTGAGCATTTTTAAGGAATTTTTTCTACGTTCTATGAATTCAGGTGCCTGCCTCTAAACCAATAAGATATGGGGACCTATAAAAAAAGAACGTACAAAGCTCCCATGGCTCAGCAGTAGCTGAATAAGGGCATGGGCAAAGGATTGCTTATGCCAGATGAGCCTCCTATAATGAGGCAAAAGTATCACAAATTTCATTTAAAAAAAACTACCAAAGTCTACTACTATGCTACATTTTGTACGATTTTTAACAAAAGTATCGTAGTAGTAGTATATAGAAGCAATATATTAGAACATATTATATCAGAACATAATAACAATTCCTTATTATTATTGCAACTAATGCATTTTAAAAACATTGAAGACTTAATGAAAATATATAATACATACAAGGAAAACTCAAGTTCAGTGTTAAACTGTTTAATCTTTGAAGTGATGCCATGGTTACCAGGTTCATTTCCCGGAGTGAATACAATTTATAAAGTTTGTTAGATGGGAGACTAGGCGGGTATAATACTGATTGGCATGGAAGAGTTATACTGATGCATATGCTGCTGCACTTATTATTCCGGCTCATGTGGAATGATACCATGAGCTCAAAGAATACCAAAATACCAACGTCAAGTACCTATTTGTACTATTCGTTGAGAGAATTTACGGGCGGTGCAATAAGTTTAGCGTACCGCTTAAGCGTAAGTAGGCGTATAAAACTGGCAACACAAACGCACACACAGTACTTGTACTATTCATTGAGTGAATGAGATCAGAGATCAACATTTGTCATAACGTTATCATGTAAACATCCGTATAAAGCCGAGAACACAACTGTGCAATGCGGCGCGGGGAAGTGAAAAAGACGAAAATAGAATTTCCACCATTCTACTTGTGGTGAAATGCTCAAAAGCTCTATGACCTAGACAAAAAAGCCTTAGAAATAGGTTTTATAGTATTATGTTGTAAATAAAATAAATTATATATATATGGGTATATGTGTATAATTGATGTGACTATAATTTTTTGACAGATAGTTTTAATTAATTTACTTTTCTCGGAACAACGACTCCTGCAGCATCAAAAGTTATAAAATGTATTTTCGCTTATGCAATATATTCTTAAGCAAATACTTTTTTTATATATATATAGCGGCGAACGGGACTCGTGCGTTGATTGTAAAAATCACGGCCGCCCATGGACAACTGCACCACATTCCCCGATTCGAATGAATCACATTTTTAAGCCGCTTAAGCAGTATAACTTACTGTGCCTATATTCTCACTCATTCACCGAAACACTACTATTTCAATTTCACCCTCGTATTATGAACCCGTGGTATAACTCTGGATAAGACCATATGCTTCAGTATAACTGTCCCATGAGAAAATAGCAATAATATTTCCACTATTGATTAAATGGTACATGCTAAAGCAATTGTGGAGTCACTAATTGGGACGGCTCGTCCGAAGTGATATCACGAGCTCAGCGTGAGACGGTACTTATACTGTATTTAGCAGAGAGAGTGAGGTTATCGGAGGCCAATAAAAGTGCCGCTTACGCGACGTAAAAAGCAGGCAAAAGAAAAACAATGCGTGGACTGTGGTGCGGTTGTCCAGGGGCGGTTACCATATGAGAGACGTGCTCCGATGCCCGCTATAACATAAAAAAGGAACTGGTATTAAAACCCAAATTTCAAGGGACTTTATTATATATTATTTTATTTATATAGGAATAAGAGAGAGTGAGTAATAAAATATTTAAGATATTTTAAATAAAGTACCTAAGCTTAGTAAGTTAACCTCCATGGTAAATCTCTCGGGACGAATGTTTGAGTCTCGGGGAATCAAACTTTCTTAATTTATTTCTCCTAACTCATACGTTTTACAAAGCCTGTAGTATTTTCTTACACGGGCAAGACTCGCCCAAAAGCCGTGTTAAGTTCTGAATGCTGTATGACCGACAGCAAATAGTCTTTTAAAAAAAATGTAATTTCTTCTAAATAAAAATATAAAATCTATAACATATATTTACTCTATATCTTAGACGAATAGGAATTATAAAAATAATTATATCTTTATCAACTTCATACATAATAAATGTTTTTATGATTATTCTTGCTCACTACTAATAAAAAAGACGTAAAAAGGTGCATTTTGCCGTTTAATTTTTTCTTATTTTTTAAATAATGATTGTCAATTTTTATTTCTTTTTATTATACAAGGTATGGAAGATAAGTCACCCAATAGATAGATATCACCGCCGCCCATGGACAATTGCTATTTAGGCTTTACTAAACTAAACATGGTATTTATCACCCGTGGCAGAACCAAGCAGGGACATATGCTGACGCACTAATTGGATCGACACATCCGAAGTGCCTCAGGCTCACAAAACATTCAGCTTTAAATGATAGTTGTTGTACTTGAAACAGTGCTACTACTGTGTTTCGCTGAATGAGTGAGGATATAAGAGGCCTTAAAAAATGCTGCTTAAGTGCAGTAAAAATAACATATAGGAGAACCCACCTGCTCCATTCTCCGCTATATTATTAAAAAAAATATCCGGGCTTCTCCGCTAATCGACGTCAGGTTACAGTGTCTCTGAGGTTTACTCATACGAAGTAAGTTTTTTTGTGAGTCAACTATTGATGATAGGAATCGTTTGTCGCTTGTCGACACTCACTGTGGTTAGACCAGTAACTGAAGAGTATACCATGGCTCTCCCACGCGAGAGAGACAGTGTTAAGACTCACCCTACTACTGTCTAGCACTTCTAAACACTAACAACAATAGATAAATTAAATTATTATTTCTATTCATTCATTTGGCCATGAGATGTATTTTTATTGTATAACGGACAACGGAGCATGAGTCTCCTATATGGTAAAAAATTTCTGCTACCCATGGACAACCACGCCAAAACCCGCGGTTTGTTGCCGGCACTTTACGTCGCTTAAGTGGCATTCAAGGGCCTCCTATATCCTCCCTCAATCATTGAAATGTTTCACGCTCGGTATTCTGTGAGCCCTGTAATATCACTGGACGAGTTGGCCAAATTAAAGCGTTAGTATATGCCTCAGCATTGCTCTCCCACGGTAATGGCGCCCAAATGAAAGACCAAGACAATGACCGTCTGATTTTAGCAAGACCAAGACTGACCGTGTAAGACTTGAGCAAGAACAAAACTAAGCCTGCAAGACTCGCGCGTCTTGCAGCTATTTTTTGGCAGTGATTTTTTTGATTTCTCATGAAATCTTTAGACAAATTATTTAAATCTGGTTAGTCTTTACTATGGCTAAGCTAATTCAAGCTCAAAATGTTCCTATTTTGATAGGTTTTTCTAAGATATGAAGGAAATTTTAATAAATATGAATGGTCTAATAAGTAATTTCAAGACATGCAAGGATCTTGCTGTAAGACCAAGACCAGTTGTACTGGTGCAAGACCAAGATTAAGCAAAATCTTGCGTTTGGGCAACACTACCCATGGGTAGGTTTAATATATTAATGTATGTAAATAAAAAGGTTTATCATATCATTAAACATAAGCATGTAAAAACCAAAGACGTATCCCTAACAACGATTAAACTACAAATCGTCTTGAATTGTCACTTGATAAACAAAATGCTTTAATAAACATGATACATTGTAAGAAATATAATCAATTCAATACTTAATTCCAAACCAGTATACATGCTCATAAAAGTTGAAGTTAATAATCCGAAACGCACATTAAAGCGATAATTATGTAAAACTAAGTTCTATGTTCATCTAATCTGACTGAAATAAATTGGGAATAAAGTTTTATAACATTCAAAAAAATACATCATCATCATCATCATTGCAGCCGAAAGACGTCCACCGCTGAACATAGGCCTTCCACTTGGACTTCCATGTTATATTCTTGTAATAACACTAATATTTACAGCTTAGTTATCAAAACGCGTGTGTTTAAAATTTAAAAAATAAGCTTTTTTTTATTTTACTAAATCAAAATCAAATTATTTCTACGCCCCTATGATCCTTCATATTTATCATCTATTAACCCCTGAAGAGCCATGCTTCAGCATATGCTGACGCACAAATTGTGCCGGTTCGTGTGAAATGATACCACTGGCTCAAAGAATACCAGCATGAAACTGTACTTTTTACTGTGTTACGCTGAATGAATATCGGTGGCCCTTGAAATTACTGCATTAGAGCGGCGTAAAAAGGCGTCAAAACAATCAAACTACGGATTGTGGGGCTGTTGTCCATGGGCGGCGGCGACCATAAAGGAGACCCGCCTGCTCCGTTGCACACTGTACCTTAAAAACAGAAGAGTCACCATTGAAAATGTTTCACGGATCCGAGAACCAGATCTCCGACGTAATACGCAAGCGAACCATTGAGCCATCGAGCGAGACATAATAACTATATGAAATGCGTGGATATTTTTCTAATATCTCAAGAGAGATAAATTATAAAATACTTTATTAACAGTTATGCAATGATAATTACGCAAGTGCGTACTTTATTTATTTATAAAAGATACAGAAGGGCAGGAAATTCACTTAGGATACGCATTCATCATAAAAATCCGGCAACACAACCAATGCGCGGATTGTGGCGCAGTTGTCCATGGGTAGCGGTGTTCTCTTACCATATATTACCTACCGGCTCCATTGTCCGCTATACTATAAAAAAATACATAAAAAACTCAGTTATTCCATCCTTCATCTATGATTTAAATTATATAAAATTATAATTTAAGATAATACCTACGTAGAAATTGCTTTGTCTTTGGAAGGGCTTGGCAGTGGCCGGGCGAGTGTCTTAACATTATCTTCCCCGTGGGAGATCACTAAAGCAAATGCTATCGCGTTAATAAGCCAGCCCATCTGAAGTGATACCACGGGCTCACAGAATATTCAGCGTGAAATACTTACTTGCTGTGTTATGAGTAAGGATATCGGATGTCATTGAAAATAAATCGCTCATGCGGCGTTAAAAGCAACACAACCAAAGCATATTGTGACGCAGTTGCCCATGGGCGTCGTTGAACTCTTACCATAGAGCAGACCCACTTGTTCTGTTGCCCGCAATATCATAAAAAAATTGTATATCTATCACAGAGAGGTATTCCTTATTAACATTTAAATGAATCGGAATGTTTTAATATTTTTTTATATTCAACAGCGGACATCGGAGCAGGTGGAACACCTATATGGTAATAGAATACCGACGCTCATGGACAACCGCGCCAAAATCTACGCATTAGTTTCAGGCTTTTTATGCCAGCATTTTAAGCCTCCGATATCCTGTGAACTGTCCTGTGAACCCGTGGTTTTACTTTGAACAAGCCGGCCCAATTAGTGTGTCAGCATATGCTGAAGCATGGCTCTTCCACGGGCGAAAATTAATATTTACAGCTAACTTATCAAAACACGGGTATTATCAAATCTTATAAACATAAAATACGCCATTTTTATTTTATTCAATCAAAATGAAAAAACTTAAACCTAATTAGTTAATTTAAACGACCGTTACGGAATAAATTGTTTGACTGTATTGTTAAATTTGAACTGTTTTTGTTGGTTTAATTGAAATAATCGTACTTAGAGATGACTAGTCAATATACTTAACCACGCTTAAAAATGTGGGGTGTTATAAATGTGATTTGCGTGGAAAATACGTTGACAAATTTTTGTCAGGGTAAGATCGAAACGAGTAAGTTTTTTATTTGTTTTCCATAGTACCTACCGAGTTTTAATTTTCAATTTATATGAAAATTACGAAGTTTTCCATATTTTCCTATACATAACTGCTTTATACACATTTGGAAAACTTAACATATGAATTTTCAAAATTAGATACTTATATTACGTAAAGTTTTATAAGATGTAGATATATGTATATAAACATTTATTCAAATAAGTCTTAATTTAATTAACTGGGAATGGGCGGGGCCTAAGCTGGGCGGGTTGTGGGCGTGGCCGTACGGGTCATTGACCCCATCAGCTTGTTCTAGCTGATAACAGCTTATACGGAATGAAGGCTTTAGTATAATATTTACCTATACATTCCACTTCTATTAGATATAAAGCTTAATGAAATACCTGAGCGTGGACTTGAAGGGCTCTTTAAGCGATTAAAGCTTCAGTACCTAATAAAGAAGGTAATTTTCACAATTGGCAATAGATTTTCTTTACCAACAGTTTTGTAATAGTAAAATTTTGATTATGGACAGAAAATGGTTTCATCATATTTTTTTCTATTTTTTTTTCATATAATTCGTGTGACTCATCCTCATAAATGGTCCACCGCCCATGGACACCCTCATCTCCAACTGGAAAACTGATACGTTGTCTGCCTTTAAACCATAGGTATTAATAGGTTAGGCATATGTAGTCTTTTGAATCCCGATTTAAAGATCTACAACATTAATGTTGTAGTATTAAATAATATATGATCATTTCAGGAGGCAGACGAGTCCTCTGATGGTAAGGGATTACTATCGCCCATGGGCATCCACCGAAAATCGCACTTTAGTTGCGTAGACCGGATTTTTAACAAAACTTGGAGGACCTCCGGTATCCTCACTCACTTAACTAATCAGTATTAAGCATTATTTCGCGCTGGTATTTTCCAAGCCGTGGTGTCACTCCAGGCGAGCGGGCCCATTTATGTAGGCATATGCTTTAACATTGCTATCCCATAGGTTGGACAGCCTCGTAGCTTAATGGATTTAAAAAGTGTACCACGAAGCGAGTGGTATCGGCTTCGAATCCTAGTCCGAACAGTTATAATTTAATTTCTAATTAATTCGGTCTCTGGAAGGGCTTGACAGTGGCCGACTGAAAGTCATAATACTGTCGCACCCGTGACAGAGCCTTGCTGAAGCTTATGCTGATGTACTAATTGGTCCAACTCTTTCGAAGTGATATCATAGAGTCACAGATTATTCAACATGAAACAGTACTTATACTGTGTTTCGCAGAGTGAGTGAGGAAATCGGATGCCTTTAAAAAGTGCCGCTTAAGTACAAAGCCGGCAACATAACCAATGCGCGGACTGTGGTGCGGTGGTTCATGGGCGGTGGTGTTCTTTTTTTTGTCTTCAAAAGAATAAAAAAAATGTTAAGACTTTCGCCCGTTTCTATTACGAAAGCAGAATACCTGCCAGGTATTAATAATTTTAATTTTAATCTATTCAGAATGAAAACCGAACCAAATACCCATGGTGTCACGGTCTTTTACATAACCGCTCGGCCATGAAGCATTAAATTCTTGATATGAAAAAAAATAGGAATTTTGTAATTTTTATTTTGAAAATATAACAAAATACAGATAAAAAAATCAATAAAATTGTGTGTAAACCGGATAACACTTTTTTGGTAACTTAGTTTTCCCTAAGTAGCTAAATATTATGATTATTGGTTTTATTATAACCGACTTAAGAATAAGTTATATATCTTAAGTAAAAAGTGTAATATTTGTAGAATTTATCTAAACTAAAAATAATGCAGAACAATATTAACCAAAGATTTATTTACAGGTCTTATTTTTAACTAACTTACATAACATTAAATTAATTTATTTTAATTTCAATTTAAGTTACGCCCTTGTGCTAGTCGTGGTAAAACTCTCGGCGAGCTGTCCCGTTCGCCACTTAGTCCGCGTTAAGCTGCAATGGCCGTATGGCATACACAGCGAAATAGTAAAAAAATATAAAATCTATAAATTAAAAAAGTTATATATGTAAAGAAAAATATAATTTTCTTATATTATGTCTATGTATGTTATTATAATATGTATCTGCATGTTCTTATATTATGATATGGTAGTCTGTGGTGAAATGAGATTGTAAAAATTGTGATTTGGGACGACGTAGGAATTAAAAGCATTGAATGTCGCTTCTTTTATTGCAGAGAAACTCAGTTGGGTTTTATTTTCGGTTGTTCGAAATCACTACAAGCAAAATCCGTCTTTTATATATATTTATGGTATTTTTTTTGATAATAATAGGATATTTTTCCTTTTTTTTCCAGATGCTGCTACCACGTGAACGATGTAAATCATATAAATGACTTTCGCGTAATTAAAATTGCTTTAAACAATTAAGTGCAGTGCAACTATGTGGTTACGGACAAATACTTGACAAGACTGTAAAAAAATCTGTAGATAAACAGTAACTTAACAGTAGGAAGACAGTAGGAAAAACGTATAAACAAACTGTAAGAAACGATGCATTTATGAGCGACTGTTGTGATAACTACGGCATGTATACCACGTGGTACAGCCGGGGGGAGGGGGGCATGCACCACCATCAAATGGGTCAGCTGTACCACGGCCCGCCCATGATCAAGACTGAGGCTGGCGTCAACAGTGACTGTATGATGGCGGTAGACTACGCCCCACCAATTAAGGTAGGTCAACTG
This sequence comes from Delias oraia, assembly GCA_018230265.1. NCBI lineage: Eukaryota > Metazoa > Arthropoda > Insecta > Lepidoptera > Pieridae > Delias > Delias oraia. Next base: position 3,142 of record DWCF01003051.1, on the reverse strand, counting down.
TTTTATAATATTCTTAAGCAAATGATGACGCACTAATTAGAGCGGCTCTTCCGAAGTAATTCCACGAGCAACGGGAAACTCAGCATGAGACTGCACCTATTGTTCTGTATTTCGCTAAGTGAGAGGATATCAGAGGTAAGTAACATCAAAGCGTCGACTGTGGTGCGATTGTCCATGGGCGCAAGAGTTCTCTTACCATATAGAAGACATACCTTCTCAATTGTCCACTATATCGTATAAAAAAACAGTTCTTTTTCTGTGAAAAAAACAAAGATTCCATTATTTTTTTATATTATTGTTTCCTTCCAATGAACCTAACGACATACTCTCGCCATATTAAAAAACTTAAGGCACTTCCTCTTTTCCACTAAAATTCCGACACCTTAAGCATCGGTAGTGCCATCTTTTTTATGGAAATGGTGGCAAACATCCAGGAGGCTTTGTCAATAGAAATCTAGCCCTTACAGAACGCGTTGCCAGTTTTTTAGGAATATGTACGCTCTTTTCTTGAAAGTCCCCAAGTTAAATTGTAGAGTTGTGGTACGCGGCACAAAATGCCTTTAAAAACTCTCAATTGTCGAACGATAAACATTGAGATGGTAAGACTGGAACTATATTCTGCCCCGATGTTCGATGGTGAAATTCAGCGGTAGGTGGTAATCTATACAGTTCCTCCCAACATTTCCCGTGATAAACGCTTCAACTAACTTAAAGAGATATAATTTCTTTATCCTTATATTATACATTTTACAATAACCAAACATTTTTCAACAGGGATATAGTATCTGAAAGCACAGTATATACAGATCATTCGTCCGTATTTAATGTCAGATCATTAGCTTCAGTTGAACGAACGATGAATGGAATGTGGTTCGTTCACTCACATAATTGTCTAGCAAAGGGCACAGACACGACACAACTTTAATTTCCTTTTAAATTAATTCAAAATCTAACTAAATTATTAAATGCGGATATCGTTAAAAATTTATTTAATAAATATTAATTAATCATATTTAAATGAGATTATTTGGGCGGGCTCATTCTACATCAGGAGACTTGTGGCTGAATTAAGCCGTAAATCAGAAGTACCGGATTGGAATCACGGTTTAAATAAAATTTATAATTTTATTAAAACTGTATTCGATAATTGGAGGGCCGGGCGGGTGTCTTACCATTGCCTTACCTGTTGAAAAGCCATGCTGAAGTATCAGTTAATAACACCCGTGGGAGAGCCATGTTGAAGCATATGCTGACGCACTAATTGCTCCGGCTCATCCGAAGTGATACCACATGCTCACAGAATACTCACTATGAAACGGTACTTGTACTGTATTTCGCAGAGTGAGTAAGAACATTGAAGGCCTTAAAAAGTGCCGCTTCAGCGGTGTAAAAAGCCGGCGCGGTTCTTCATGGGCAAGGGTATTCTCCAACCAGATAGGAGACCTGCCTGCTCCGTTGTCCGATATAGAATAAAAAAAATACATATTTGATTGTTCATTATAAAGTCCTACTTACTACAATATTGCATATCACATATGCAGTAAAGTTTTTGTGTGTTCGTATCAATTTCGGTCGGATGAGAAAAACACTTCCTTTACGCATTATACGCAATTCGGTTTGAAATACAACTTTGTTGTTGCAACAAACATTGTTTAAGTCCTTACCAATAAATATTAATTTACTAGACACATTTTTTATAGTATAGCGAACAATAGAGCACATGGGCCTTCTATATGGTAAAAGAACACTTGCGCCCATGGATAATTGCACCACAGTCGACCCTTTGATGGTGTTTACGCTGCTTAATTTCAAGGATCTCTGATATCCTAACTCACTTAGCGAAATACAGATCAAATAGATGCAGTCTCATGCTGAGTTTTCCGTTGCTCGTGGTTATTACTTCGGAAGACCCGAAGATGGTAAGAGAAAATCGCCGCCCATGGATAACCGCCCCACAGTCCGCGCATTAATTGTATTGCCGGCTTTTTATGCCACTTAAACGGCATTTTTTAAGGGCCTCTGATATCCTCACTCAACGAAACACAGTACAAGTATCGTTTCACGCTGAGTATTCTGTGAGCCCGTGGTATCACTTCGGATGAGCCGGCCTAATTAGTGTCTCAGCATATGCTTCAGCATGGCTCTCCCCCGGAAGCGACAGTATCAAAAAAACTCGCCCGGCCACTGTCAAAACCGAATAAATTAATTTATTAATTTGGGTCGGGATTTGACCTTGATACCTCTCGTTTAGTGTTGCCCAAATACAAGACCAAGATCTAGATCGCCTAATGTTAGCAAGACCAAGACTGACGGTGTAAGACTTAAGCAAGAATAAGACTCAGCCTGCAAGACTCGCGCGTCTTGCAGCTGTTTTTTTGCCAGTGATTTTTGGAATTTCTCATCAAATCTTTCGACATGTTTTATAAATCTGGTTTTACTTTCCTATGGCTATGCTAATTCAAGCTCAAAATGTTCCTATTATGATAGGTTCTTCTAAGATTTGAAGTAAACTTAATAAATATCAATAGTTTAATAGGTAATTTGAAGACTTGCAAGACTCTTGCTGCAAGACTAAGACCAAGACCAATACCAGGTGTATTGGCGCAAGACCAAGACTGGCTTAAAGTCAATTGGTTGCCACTACTCTCGTTTCGGCGTAGACTTAAAAAACAATTTAGCTACGAGACTTAAAAATATGTGTAGCTGCACCTTATATAGCTTTGTTAAATGCCACCTCTTCACACATGAGCTTCTTGCATAGTTTCTTTGATTCTACTTTTTGCAATTAATAGTTTTTATTGTAAAAAGGGATTTTAATGGCTTCTAGTTAAGCGTGGCAATGCACGATCATTACAGTAGCGCTATAACTTAAGTCTTGATTGGTATTTTATCACAGGATAAATTAACTGTAATATAATTACAGCGATAAATATAGCTCACTTGTGAACGCTGCTTCTTTTAACGTTATGGCGGACAACAGGGATGGGTCTCCTATATGATAAGAGGACACCGCCATCCATCACCAACCGCGGTACAGTCCACGCATTGGTTATGTTGCCGACTTTTTACGTCACTTTTTGAGAGCCTCGTAGCTTAATGGTTTTAAAAGTGTACCATGAAGCGAGAGGTATGGGGTTCCAAT
>DWCF01003050.1:0-21160 GCA_018230265.1 Delias oraia | reverse complement strand
TGATATTGATAGCTTAGTAGCTATTTCACAGAGCTTCACACATTTGTACAGGTGGTTCTAATTTGGCTCTTCATACCCTACGAAATAAATATTTTTTCCACTAAATAACTAATTAATTTTTAGTTATATAGAGGACAACCAGACCGATTCTCTGATGTAATAAATCAACATTGGCCGTGGGCATCTACGCCGCAATCAGCACTGCGTTTAGGTTGTCGGATTAGGTTGTGAGCTGTCGTGTCCCGGAAGTCCGCGGACCACAGGTTGGGAAACACTATTTTAAATTGTTGTTAAGTCTATGCATAGATAACAATTGAAATTAGTTTTTACCGATCGTTAGCTAATAACAATTTAACTAACATTGGATGACTCACAATCGGTGACTTACGTTGAAGTTATTTCTTAAAACAAATGGCTATTGTTTTAAAAATATGTAAGACAGGATATTCGTAATTTCTGAATAAGTTGGTGCTTAAATCTTAAACTTATTATACATATATAATTAATATAATATATTACATATATGTATCGTATATTATTTTATATAATATATTTCTTTTATATAAATTAATTTATTCCTTCTGGCTTGAATTTTTTCTTAATAAACTTAGAACGAGGTCAACGACTACTAAGCACTTCTACCAGTATGTTAAGGTAATTTGACTGATCAATTTAAACAATAGTCTCAGAGAAAAATCGAGAAAGAAAAATCGAGCACATCGGTGTTTTTATAGGAATTTTAACAATTTATCTCTGAATTTATCTCTACACTGAAATCTGTGCGGTGCTTCTTAACATACATATATATATATACACATATATATATATATATATATATATAAATGTATATATATATATATTGTTTAATAACAAAAAATACTAATATCGCTATTAAAAAGAGGAAGTCAATACGGAGGAATTTGGCAAGAAACACCACGGTACAAGAATCGTCTATACAAAATGGTTCGCATGCCGACGTGATAGTATTCGATTTGTAACAAAAAGCTAAGAAATAAAAAAAAGCTTAAATAAAAAGGTCACTTCCTGTCGTTCCCAGGCGCAGACGCATCAAGTGCATACATCAATAAAAGTCAACGACCGCGCATGCGTCACCAGATAACCCTCCCTTCCGTCACGTACAAGACGGCAGCAGATGACGGCCATTTAAAAAGTTTGCTCTCATTAACTTGGACCAGATGGACGTAACATTCTTTATGTTAATGCAATAAGTGGATTCGTATCTATCGGCGAGGTTAAGCGGCACTTGTCGCGGTTAAAAGGATGATGTATCAAAAGTATGTTTTATAACGAAATTATTATATGTATCTATGTTTATTGTTTTTTATGATGATCAATAGTTCTGAAACCATAGACCAAATCATACACTATCGAATACTAGCTCAAAAATCTATACATAAATGTTTTTGCACTAAAAATTACTTTTCAGGTAGACAGCCGTTTTTATTAAATTCAGATTAGCAGCAATACTTCCTGTGGTTTCTTTATAGGAATTATTATCTATTCAAAAGGTTAATACTTTGGTTATGATTTCAAATTATAATATATTTTGCTATTGCTTTAATCGGAATCTAATATTCATAAATATTTACTGTAATTTTGTGAAAAATGTGTGAAGCCGCATGCCAAGTCGAGTTTTGTATCATTTCAAGTAAGGGTAGGTCCAGTGAAGCGTAAAATTAACTGTTAATAATATGATGGGAAATAAATCGTGTATTGTGGTCAGCAAATCAGTGGATGTAAAATTAAATTCAAATATCTCTTTTAACCATAGTTTATCACTTTTGAATAATTTTTAACTTATACGTATCTTTAATATTGACTTTTTGAAAAAAATTTCATAAATTATCTATTTTAGTTGTATTATTTAATCCTTTTTCCAAAAATATAACTGTTTTGAATTTTTGAATTAGGAATATAACTTAAGAGATGTATAAATATAAATACTTTTATTAAATACTAATTATTTTATCACTCTATGGAATCAGATGCCTGCAGACATATTTCCTAACCAATACGACTTCAAAGAAAAAGCGTATTTATCTCTGAAAGGCCGACAACGCACCCGCGGCCTGGGACTAGAGATGTCCATGGGTGTAGGACCACTTGTCCTAGTTGAACTTCCAGCTCTTTTGCCTCCCAGTATTCATAAAAAGTCTATTTTTTTTTTAAATTTCATATAATTATATATTTTTTTACCTTTTTTTAACCTTGCTATGAACTCTGATTCATATACCTATGCATATTTTGTTTATCTCTATAAATAAATAACAAGAACAATTAAATATTTTTTACAGTGATTCAGATAGTGTTATAAACTGAACAATTGTAACATTTTTGTAATTTCTTCACTGTAGATGTGTACGAAGACGCTGGTCATAGTAGCTTAAAATTAGAACTAATTATGGGAATTTCTACCGTCAGATTCCGTTTGTAAAGTGTAAATTACGTATTTCACTGCCATATAATTCAAGCATGACCGATTTCCAAGTAATACAAGTTTTTGTGAGATTTGCATTTCACACGCATCATGGTTAATTATCTGCATTCATTCTTTATCATATTTTGTACGATGTATATTGTAAACGTACACTAAATATCTTAGCTAATATTTTTATTACTAACATAACGTTTAAAGTGCATAGTTCAGCGTTAAATCATCTAGATTAGATAATAGATATATATCTATTCTACGTTATTGTCATAATGACAAAATAATTATTTCTTGACTTAATTTCTTGATTGCAAAAATATTTCAATAATAATTACTTCCTTTAAATGACTAAAGCTGTGCATGTCTAATTTCCGTCAGGCCCGCAAAGCACCCGTGGCTCTGCAGGGGCTGAGGGTGTCCATGGGCAAATGACCGCTTATCCTAGGTGAGCTTCCTGCTTGTTTGAAATCGTTTTTCAAAAAATACACAGTTGTATAGTTTGCACGTGTTAGTGTAAACCAATTTTTTTATAGTATAGCGGACAATGGAGCAAGCAGGTGTGTCTCCTATATGGTAAGAGAACACCGCCACCCATGGACAACCTCGCCACAGTCTGCACATTGGTTGTGTTGCCGGCTTCTTAAGCGGAATTTTTAAGGACCTCCGATATCCTCACACACTCAGCAAAACACAGTACAAGAAGCGTTTCACGTTGAGTATTCTGTGAACCCGTGTCTCTTCGGACGAGCCAGCCCAATTAGTGCATCCGCATATGCTTCAGCATGGCTCTCCCACCAATATAATTTTTAATTTGGATTTATAAAGTAGAATACTGTGGGCTTACGGAACAGGTCGTTAAAGCGTTGCATTTCAGTCGATAGAATAAGTAACAGTACCTTTTTTCTGCATGGCTTGTTCCCAAAGCAGCGAGGTGATCTCCTCAACCCAGCCGTTCCGTATCACTGAGTCTCGCGTCTCCAGTTTGTAGGACTTGAGATTCCTATTCTTGTACCAAATGCTGAATTTGTACTGGTCGTGTTCTTTTGCGGTTATACCGAGATCATCGACTAGAATATGATCTTTGTATATGAAGAACTCGACTGTCAATTGCTGGAAATTTAATAGCATCACGTCAATGAGATAATTTTAATATAAACAATTTAATAATGTCTGCAACCTTAATAACTCTAAAAAAAGCAATCACAGTCATTACTTTCCCAATTATGATATAATTTTTTGTAGATTATTGTTAGAAATTAAATTTCAATCATCATTATAATGAGATTTATCTTAAACTAATAAACTCTTCTTATAAGGTTCAACGTTAGGTTAATATATTTTTAAGTAACTGAAGTCCGAAATACAAATGAGATGAAACAGAAAACAAAAAACGTTTCTTTTATGTTTTCATCGAAAAATACTTTTGTTTTTTCCCCTACTTTAGCAATCCTAGACTAAAACAAGTGAACTAACAATTTCTCTGTCTGCAAATCGGCTTCCGACGCCAGTGAGGCGCGGCCGCGTAATAAACTATTTTTGTAATATCTTCCCACTATTTCATTATACGCTATGTTAAGTGCAAGTATCTACGTACAATGTTATTTTATTTCCACGATTTGACGTCTTAAAGTCTATCTCCAATAATTAACTAATGAATTAAACATTATCGTCACGAACATAGTTTTAGTAGGATAAGGTCGAGTTTTTTCCATAACATTATTATATCCATTATGGACTAGTTTTGCAACATAAACTCTTTATTTCAAGGTAAAGCAAAACAAACTACAATTCGAAGTGTATCTAAATGGAACATTGGACTGGGGACAATTAGAACGTTGTATTAGTCATTAAATAAAAAGAATCGAGTTCTATTGACACTCATAAGTTACCGCAGACACAATTAAAAATCAATATATTTTAATAAATCTTTGTTGCTTTGATTTGAAACAACTTATGTAAAATTTAGTAAGTTATTGAACGGTAAATTATTTCAAAACACATTAACTATAATTTGTAAACAAATTATATTTGTTATTTTTTTAAATATTTCGCTTGTTAATAAACCTAAGTTACAGCACCATTTTATTAAAATCTGTTTGATAATTAAATGTTGTATGCTTAAATAATATTTGATGGCGAATACAAATAAATTGTTTTACTAGTTACTTTACTTATTAGATAACATAGTACTAGTAGTTGAGAGCCTCGTAGCTTAATGGTTTTAAAGTTACAACTCAACTTCATGGTACACCATGAAACAAGAGGTATCGGGTTTGAATCCCGGCCCGGACAATAATAAATTATAATTTATAACTTATTCGGTCTCTGGTGGTCTCTGGTCTCTGGCCGGGCGATAGTCTTAATATTGTCGCACCCCTGCTCCCACGGGTGCGACAATATTAAGACATGCTGAAGCATATGCTGACGCAATAATTGGGCCGGCTCGTCCGAAGTGATACCATGGTCTCACAGAATACTCATCGTAAAACGGTACTTGTACTGAATTTTCAGAGTAAGTGAGGATATCGGAGGCCCTTAAAAGTGCCGCTTTAGCCTGCACAAAAAGCCGGCAACGCAACCAATGCTCGGACTTTGGCACGGTTCGCTTAACATGTAGGAAAAATAAATAAAAAAATATGTTTTTCATAGCCAAATAGAAATTGGTTCGACACCATTTTCTATTTACATATTTTCATTTATATAGGCATACTAATAGTGTATCTTGACTTACAAGATTATTACCTAGCAACTAACTCATTTCATTTACCGAATTTTTTTTCTAATGTAATGTATGTTTGTCGTTACACAACTGAATGCTCTTTAAGGCATTCTGTGCGGCGCACCATCGCTCTGTGGATTCAGCTGTCCGCAGATGTATTTCCAAACCAAAACAACTTGGAAACCTTAAAAAAAATCGTATCTATCCCTAAAACATCAATTGATTATATGAAGTCGGACGCATTTAACCACTGTATATTATATTATATAATAGTAATTGCGAACCCTGAACTGTATCATTATCGCTCAACAGTAGGTAAAGTTGGCAACTGATACTAAATAAAACGCGTGCAAATTTTATATTATCTGAAATAATAATAAAATGACTCATCTTATTTATGATTCATTAGAATTCTAAATGTTTACAAGACAATGTATTGTTTATATTAAAATAATTTTGCAAACTTTTATCGTTTCCTGCTCAATATTATAACTACACTCGTAATATTGCATTCCTTAAATTCTTTTAATGAGGTGAAAATTTAAAACAAGAAACGATGAATCATCTTTATTTCCAGCTTGTTTTTGGAGGTAATTTAAAAATACAGAAAAATATGAGACAGCAATAATTGCGCTAGGTTCTATTTAATGTCGCAAATGATTTTTTTTATGCAATGGCGGAAAACGGAGCAGGTGGGTCTAATATATGGTAAGAGAACGCCGGCGCCCATGAACAACCACGCCATACTCCGCGCCAATGGTTGTGCTACCGGCTTTTTCTTAAGCGGTACTTTTAAGGGCCTCCGATATCCTCACTCACTCTATAAAACACAGTACAAGTACCGTATCGTGTATAATTAGTAAGTAATTTAAGATATACGAATAAATCAATTATTTATTTCTTACTATTTAGTATTTATGACTACAATATATAGACATATATTATATTATAATTTATTATATTTTATAATTTTCTTTTAATTTATTTCCTTGGTAGATTAACCTGATGTTACGTGCGTAAACATGTCATTCCAAGCATAAATACATAGAGGTATAGCGAATAAAAGTTATGTAAGCTCTCTGATTTTAGTGGGAGAAAGACAAACCTTTCTATAAACAGTTGTGATGAGTACCAATTTGTCAAACAGAAAGATTCTCATGAGCTGTCGACGACGGCGAGCATTGTCCATCGCGTAGAATTCACTCTGTCTCAGCAATCTGCCCTGATTCAACAGGTTCAAATGTGTCTAGAAAATATATTATATTATTTGTCATATTCTTTCTTAACAATACAACTTAACTTATAAAGGTTTTACTGTAGAAACTAGTTATGTCACCCAAATATATTTTTCTAATTTTCTTCTCGTTGTAATAAACATTTTTCTTCTGCAATAACAACTCGCTGTGAGGTCATACAGTCCTGATAACTTTTAATGCGATTCAGCCTTATTTGTAATAAACAATTGAACAGTTTAATTTTGTGACATTTGTTTACATTGCAAAAAATTAACATTTAAATAGGTATTAATGTGATGCCTTTTTTATGTCAAATATATTTATATATATATATATTGTGAAATGGTAATAATTCAGATTCAGGACGATTAAAAACAATAAATTTAAATTATTTATTAACATACTACAGATTAATATTAATCGTAGATTTCTTAAATATATTTACGAAGAAAAGATAAAAAAACACAAGTCTTATCAGTGGAATGTACTTTGATTATATACTGGGAATTTTTATCAGTGAAGATATCAAATTAAGTCCATCGATTGTGAATATTTATCAAATTATAATAGATAATTAACTTACGGGACAGTCTCTTATATTTTCCAATGCCATGATTCCATCAACCGCGGTGAGCACACATTCGATCATAGTTTTAGCAAGTTTTAGACTTTCCAAAGGCGTTTCTTCGCCTTCCGACTCTCCGTTGCTTCCACCTGTCTCGTCGCTGTCAACGCTTAATTTTGATATTCTAGAATCAGACTCGCATCTCTCATTCTCGTAATTGATGTAAGTTTTCACAAGATCATCGAGGAATAATTTATATCTAGGTATCCTTTGAACGGGCTCTAGAAGGTAGCTAGAGAGATCTAATCTGTCGCCTAATTCTAACTGTCGTCGCTGTAAAAAAGAATTTATATGTTTTTTATTTTAATTTTTTTATAGTAAAACGGACAACGGAGCAGGTGTGACTCCTATTTGGTAAGAGAACAGCTCTGCCCAATGACAACCGAGCCATAGTCCGCGCATTGGTTGTGTTGCCCGCTTTTTACGCCACAATGTAATGTTAATGTTCTTTAATGTTATTCGTTTGTAAGACAATTACTTAACAATATATTTATTTAGCCTCATACAACCTCAATGTGATACAAGAAACTTTGATAAACTGGTAAAATTTTGAATAATTTGTACACGAGATAACTACATAGATAATTTTCATAATAATTCGTGGGACTTGGTGAGGTAAACGACTTTAATTATTAATTAAATATAATACAACGTAATAGGACGTGTGATCGAGATCATGTAGAATTATTGGAGCAGAATTTCATCTAACTAACTAGACTGAGAAGTTTGTTTGCAAGGAAATGGCGCATGACAGACGTACGGGCTTTCACTACGCCCAAATTTATAATTTTAATTGTTAATTTGCAAGTAGATGAGAAGTTTTTAATAGGATCTGTTGAACTATTTTCACGGCTGTGTTATAATCTATTTACTAACACGTGGAGAGAAAAATTTGCACATCTTTTTAAGAAAACCGCGCGGACGGATTTATTTTAAATTTAATAAAGTTAAAGCTTAAAATACGATAGACCGATTTAAGAAACATTACATACGTGGCAAATGACACAGAATAAATAAATTAGGGTCGAATTTAGAACAATAGGTGCCTACTGGAAACGTAAATTCACATATTAAAGATTATTTTTGTTGAGATAATTTGATAAGTTAAAAAGATACGAAGTTACAAAGAATAATCTAAAATTATTGATTAATTTTGTACTACATTATTATGACCCCGTGCCTCTTTATATCATGTAAGTTTTTTATATCAAATTGAAATGGTTTTAGAATTATAGATAGTAAGATAGATATATATATATGTATGTGTGTGTTTATCATATATATATATATTATGTTTCGTGATTATTTCATATAAGTAACAGATATATTTTAAATGAGATGGTTTAAATTAAAACGTACCTGGAAAAAATGTTTGTGTTCGTATACAAGTCTCGTTGCTCTTTTATTATTTCTAGAGTACATTACATACATATTAAACTTTGGTTCCTGAAAAAAAAATTGTTACATCAATTCCCATTTTTACTTGATATGAAATAGATACCCATATGATATAATATTTTTTAATATTTTGCCTTGTGGCCGAGTGGTGTTTTAAGCCACCGTGAAGGCAGAGGTACTGGGTTCACTTCCCGGTCTGAATACAATTTATAATTTATTTGGCTTTTGGAAGGTCTTGACAGTAGCCGGGCGAGTTTCTGAACCCGTGAGTCATGCTAAACCATATTGTGACGAACTAATTAGGCCAGCGTGTCAGAATCGATACCACAGGATCACAGAATACAGCGTGAAACATCACATAAACTTTTGTTTCGATAATTGAATGAAGATATCGGAGATATATTAAATTATAGCGCTCAAGCCCCGTAAAAATTCCATGGCCGGCAATAATTTCATACTATAGATGAGGGTCTATTGTATAATATCTCCCTGGTTAGAATTTCAATTTAAAAAACTTAGCTACAACGCTACTACTTATTTTAACTACTTATTTTTTTATTCAATTTTTTTTAATAAACAATATAAACAGAAAATGGAAACTTGACAATAAAATTACGTAGATAGCTCTATTAAATCAACTTCGTACGAATGCCTATTAAAATTGATTTTTTTTAAATTTTACAACGTATTGATTGAATTAAAACAGTGATACTACCATTACAATAATAAACGCACTAAATACGATTGGTATGTCTATCATCATGCCATTGTTCACAAATGAAAACACAAAACAGTATTCAATAATTTGTGTTTTGAGTCAAACTGGTGACAATCATAGCTTAAAGGCCTAAGATTTTACATGTGGAAGAGCCATGCTAAACTATATGCGGACGCACTAATAGGTCAGGCTCATCCGAAGTGACACCACGAGCTCACAGAAAAATCAGCGTGAAATAGTAGTACTTGAAACAGTGTCTCTACTGTGTTACGCTGAGTGAGTGAGGATATCGGAGGCCCTTAAAGAGCGCGCTTAAGAGGCGTAAAAGTAGCTTAAAGGCAGGCAACGCACTCTCTCTGCAAGGGCTAGGGGTGCTCATGGTCGGAGAACCGCTTGCCCTCCTCCTGCTCGTTTGCCACCGTTCATATAAAAAATAATAGTGTTCTCTTAGTATATAGGAGACCTGCCTCCACCGTTGTCCGCTATACCATAAAAAAGGCCGATACTACACGATATATAGAGCATCTATACTAATTTAGGGCACTATAATAGCAATTCTGGTGTAAAGGTCGCCAATTAGGGCGACTGGACACACCTGGCAGCCTAACTCCCCACTCGCCCTAAATATCGGCTAATATAGTAGCAGTTAGGCAACATCGAACATAGAGCAGATTTTGTTTGTTTACGTTTGTTTGTCTTTTATACTATTTTTTAATTAGAGTAAATTTCTCTTAATTTTAAGAATTGTTTTCTTTTTCTATTATCTTTTTTTTGTGCAGTCAATAAAATCCATGGATGCAACTACCAAGCCAGTGCAAGATATTTTATTTAATTGTTTTTAAAAAATGAACTACCATAATACGTCTAACATCAGAGTTAGGGTGTCGATTTTCAGTGAAGTGTAATCAAAAGCTATATATTATACCATTATTTAGGGCCCTAAATGATGGTATAATGCCAGCTACCTATTCCTAAATATTTGTATTCGATCTATTGGTTCTAGAACTAAAAGTTGTATTTTTTGCATTTTTCGTAAATAAGGATTACCGGGGAGGTTTTATACGTTTATATGTTTTTATATAAATTCATACAACTGTTGCATGAGCATTTTAAATTGTTCTTTAGCGAAATAGCTGCTACCTATGTAGTCTTGTTTTGGTAATTTTACTTTCACAATACTCAAGAAAACATTCTTTTTAGTACATGAATGTACAAGGACAATTGTAAGAAAACTATTAATGTAGACAGTATAAGACAAGCAATTGGAAAGTAATTATTTAATTAAATAATCTATCAAATTTGTGATTCTTTGTTTAATTTAATAGTCGTTTGTTTCCTTTTTTAATTACTTCCATTTTTATAAATATGATATAAAGTTATTTTATTCAATAATATATTGAGACAATACGTTTCAACAGAAATTTATGAAAATCTGTAAGTCACCAGTGAAAGTTCTGAGCGATAAATAAATTGAAAAAACATAGTATCGATAAGTATGTTGTCACGCGCATGAGGTGTCGGACCGTGACACCAATCTTTTGTTACGATTCCATCAAAATCTATTATTAGCCTTAAACATACTTTTATTTATAACATTGAGATAAAATTATTTTTATCTACACATTAACAACACAAAATACCATAATGACTGTCTAATAAAAGAAAACCGTTGTATGTTGAACAGATATGTTTCTTTTTTTATAGTATAGAGGACAACGGAGCAGGTGGGTCTTCTGTAACGTAAGAGAACACCGCCCCCCATGGTCAACCGCCGCACAGTCCGCGCTTTGGTTGTATTGCCCGCTTTTTACGCCACTTAAGCGGCATTTTTAAGGGCCTCCGATATCCTCACTCAGCGAAACACAGTACAAGTACCGTTTCACGCTAAGTATTCTATGTAATTATTATTAATTTTTACTTATTGTTATTAAAAATAAGTTTAAAAAACGAATTAAATCCATTCCCTTAAAATTTAGAAATGCAGTCGTGCCTCAACTGTGGCTAAGTGTGTCCATGGGCGGCAGACCTATCTATGTAGAATCGCTTTTCCCCAATTGTCTACTGATGTATAAAAAAAGAAAAATCTTACAAATCTTCGAAAACATTGTCCAAGTTTCTTAAGGTCGTTTTCGCAGTCCCTCAACGCGGGCAGGAATTCCTCAGCATGAAACCGACATATACGTTCAATGTTCGCAAAAATGTCCGGCTTCATACCCTTCAGCGTGATTGGTATATCTTCCCGCGACATTTCGGGGATGTAATCTTCAACCACATGTCTTAGACGCTCCACGTAAACATTTTCAGTATGTAACAACTCATTTACGCGCTCTGTCATCCGTCTGAAAAAAAATATTACGTAGAAAATATTATTATGGATTAGTGGAAAGCGAAGCCAATATATATAGCTCAAACGTAAGAAAATAGTATACAGTTAGATAACATTATTGCTTAAAATTTACACAGCAAATAGGAGAAATAATAATTAAAATCTAATATTTAAAATTAAATTATCTACCTATAAAATAACACCTAGAAAACCACACCCGTTCTGAATTATATAACAAAACTATCTTAGCAATCACAAATATTGATACAATTGTGGGAATGAAGGATGTTCAATATTTTACATAATATCAAACAATCTGTACCATTTTTTTCTATAGCGGACAACGGAACAGGTGGCTCTCCTATATGGTAAGAGAACACCGCCCATGAACAACCGCGAAACAGTCCACGCATTGGTTGTGTTGCCGGCTTTTTACGCCGCTTAACGGCATTTTTAAGGGCCTCCGATATCCTCACTCACTCTGCAAAACAGAGTACAAGTACCGTTTCACGCTGAGATATCAATGAGCAGAGCAATAAAATTTTGATTGTTATAAATAATTTAAAAGAAAGGATAAAATTATATTAATGGTTTTAAAAGGTCATTGCGTATATTAAAATTATAAATCGTAGCAGGTTTCGTGAACTTTTTATTCACATTTCATGACAACCTTGACTTAGATAGCCCATACTTTTATTGAGATAGATATTAGATCCTACTTCATAGTTATTTTTAAATATTGTTGAATTGAAACCTTTATTTTTATTTTATTTAAGGTTTTTTACTTCTATTTAATCTCTTCTCTTCTTATCTCTAAATAAAGTTTTTGAGTTCACGAATAGAATATTTTTTTATTATTTGATTGAAGCCAATTCTAACTTAATTCAAATAGTTATTTTGTGTTAATAGTGTTTGAATTTTTATTTTCATCGAATACTTTTTGAAAATGTCCAAAAAAAGTAGCTTAACGATCAACTTCAATCGTTTTGATTATCTACAAATCCTACTCCTCAAAATTTTCCACACTTAAGAATGTAATAATCTTAGTTAAATATTTTGTCTAGTTAAATCTTATCTTTTTAAAAATGCAATTACCAAAATCAAATAAAATGTTGATAACTGCCCCGTGGACTATTTTAAGTATTTATATATCGCCATAAAAATATTATGGATTCCAAATTCTAGAAAAATCAACTAATTAAACACTGCGATTCACAGACAGTGGACTTGAATATTATTTACGTAATTTCCTAAAATGTGTATTCTATAACGTTTATATTCTCACGTTTTAGTTAGAAGTCATCGTTTTGTACAAGAGCCAAAACAATAATTATTAGTAACATGTAAAGTATATTATAGTGTGCTGACTGTGTAAACTATAATGTTTTTAATATAACTTTCAGTTGTTTTGGACTGTGTTCAACAATTCTTTTCGTGTAATTTAAATAAAATTATTAATTAAATTAACCATAGCAACAACAATATTTGAAAATTTCATTAAATTTAACAACGTTTTCTATACAAAAAGCAACAAAAGGTAAAAAAAATGTGGACGCCATACGTCAGAGCTCCTAGGTTTTTTTACTTTCTAGACAATTCTCAATAATTATAATAATATACATAATAATAAGTACATAATGTACTTACTGTGTTTTAGTATTTTATTTTATAATCTGCTTGGTTAAGTTCATTTACCTATAAGTTAATTTTTCGTATTCTGAACAATTTGGGTATTTTCTTAGGATTTATAATAGTTCCATTCGGAAAGAAATAATTTTGTCAACTCACACATACACTTTCACATACGCAACTAAACTTATTCATATGAAATATTTTTAACTGTTTTCTAACAATATTTAATGTAAAGATAAACTTTTTTGTTTTATATCTATAGATGAAGACTAACAAAAAAATAACTAAATCAAATAGAATAAAAATAAACTTCGCTTTGACAACTACCTGCCTACCTCGGAACGTATGAATACACATCAAGGTGAAACCACATACGTAATACGAGCAATGCTTATTTGTGTGCATTTATATTATTGCTCATGTTTTGTGTTCATCAACAATTACTAATACTATTCAATTTGTTGACACTTGCTTTTGTATTGAAATGTGTTATTGAATTTGATCTGAATATATCGTTTAACATTTCTATACATTGCATTCCTATCAGGACATGATATACACAAGAAATAGAACAAAGACACGCTAATCATATCAGTATTTCATTGGTGAAGCGATAGTTTATCAGATACGCACATACCTATTCACAATCGTGAACACTAAAATACTCATATATATCGGAAAATTGTTTTAGAGTAGTTTTATACTAAATTACTAACCTTCGATATTTTTCCTTTTTCGATGCAACTGGCAATAATACCGGTTCCGTGGACTTTGAAACACACCACTCATTAACTGCACTCACTGTGAGGTACTCGGTGTCAGGAGCATGGCACACCTCAGAGCCAAACTCGTCTGACGATACCGTAATACTGTCATACTTTTGGTAGGGAACCATGTCAAATGACGATATAGATTTAATGCTTACATTGTCAAAATTACTGGGATCTGCAGAAGCAATCGACAAATTGTCCATTTCATCACTTTCATAGTCGTTTATTAAAGTGTCTGTTGATTGATCTGTCGATATGGTATCGGCCTTGCCTTCATCATTATTCACTACGTATTCTTCCCCTTCTTTCAATTTGTCACTATTATTGGAATCATCAGTACTACAACTACTATTACTTCCACTAGAAGACGTATCTATTACATTAGACTTGACTTCCTCTTCGTTGTCCGATGATACCGAAAGTTTAAGTCTTAACAATTTTTCTAAATCAATTTGCTTAACACCATAAGACCATAACGTCTCGCCCCCGTGTCCTTGGCCAGTGACTGAAGTCTTTCTTCTTATAACGGGTGGTTGTCGCGATCGACGCTGAGCAACGGGCGAAGTTGAAGGAGTAGCGAAGGAGTACCGCCTTTCTTTAACAGGCTTGTCATCAGAAAAGACCACTGCACTTTCCAATGAAGAACTGTCACGTAATGTAGGTGGAGGCGGTGGGGCTGGTCTGTGAGGCCTCAGCGAGGAGGTTTTTCTATCTGATACAAAGCCAGAAGAGCCGGATTCACAACTGCCTTCTGACACATTGGATAAAATCGAATTCACTGAAACATTCGAATGTCTATCTTGATTCGGTTTCACTGGCCACAAATGATTAATATTGGAGTAAAGAGGATTTGCGGTACCAGATAAACTATCAGACAGCTGGTCTTTTAGTCTTTCTAAAGGTTCATAGGAATCATCAAATTTCATGCCGGTTCTTTCGAACCGAAGAATCATTCTTTTCACTGTATTTTTGTTCCTTTTGTCACGATATTCCACTTCGTCGATATCCGAAACATTTTCAGACGAGGGTGGGTCATTTAAGACCGAACTGTTAAAATTGTCTTGTGACATCGTGACGTGCATTGGTTAGGTATTGCAAACACACCGAACAATTAGAGAAAGCACGTTCATATTAGAACACAACGTTACCGTAAATCGCGAAGCGAGCGCTTACATCGACAGCGCAACACAACTGACACTATTACGGCGCCCGCGCCCCTTCGTCGCGATATTACGATACGTCACTCGTACATCAAATTGGCGTTTCTTTGAAGCGATTTAAGTCATGATTGTATCTAAATAAAGTTCACTACTAATATCATTTGTGGATTGTGAAGTCTGATGTGTAAAATGTTTATTGACATAATCAAAATATTGTTACTTGGCTGTTAAATAACAATGGATTAGGTAACAGATTAGGTAGCGTTTAGTAATTCTTGTGAAGATTAACGTATAAGGTTTAAAATAAAAATACATTGATCTATTTATTTATTTTTATTATTTACAAACCATTGCCACAATTCTACAATAATATAAACCATTATACTTCTAGTTATATATAAAAATGTTTTGTCCGCTGATATAATTCTATAGATTCTAAACTAATTTTATTAATCAAAGTCTAACTTTCTGAAGGAACCTTCTAATCCAAACAGGGAAGTGGTTGTCTTTGGTTTTTCTGGTCTTCGCGTTTCGTCTGAATGTGCTTTTTCTTCAGCCGAAAACCAGTCCCGATAACTTTCTATCCTGTCTGTCCAATAATCTGTGGATAATACTTCAAAATTAATAATTTAAATTGAACACAATGTTTAATACTTTATAAATAAAGGGAGCATAGGTTTTTATTCAATATACACAATACATATTTTTCAACCAAACTAATAGATTAATACTTTTATATAATTATATAAACCTATATACAATAATTTAACTAAATATAAATTTTATATCGTTTTATATTTATCTTTAATCGTTTATTAGGACTACCTTCTTTGTTTATAAAAAGTAAACAAAATTACCTGTAAGTTCTTGTATAGTTCCATTGCATCCACCATATTCTACAGGCAACGATTCTCGTGGAAATCTTTCATAAAAACTGCTCAAATTTTGACCATAAACAAAAATCTGTAAAATTAAAACTTACAATAAACAATTCATCGATGTTTAAATGTATTTAGGAATGTATAATGAACGGTTTAGCAATGAAAACTACATAAACAAACATTCGAATTTATAACATTACAAGATTCTGGAAATATTCTATTTTCTGATTTCTATTGCTTACACATATATTTTTCTGTAATGGCTTACAATTAAAATACTGTTTTATGATATTTCACGTATACTAAAACCTACCCTATTTTTTAATTTCTCGCTCATAAAATTCTTTACTAAGTTTAATACGGTTTCCAATCCCGTAGGTGGATTCAATATGTGAATGCTCTTCATTCGAACTGGCAATGCCTTCTCAAAGGACGTTACGACTTTTTTCGCCACTGCCGGCGTCCACTGGCTGAGAGCTGCCATTCCAATATTCTTTAAGTCCACAATCACATCCTGCAATTCCTACTAGTTAATATTTACATACAAAAATAGATATCCATGGTATTATTTTTTACATAAATTTGGAATCTACTATGAGGAGAAGGCACAGAAGAGTAAGAAGACCATCTTTTTAATAAATAAATAGAAGTATTTATAAAGATTAATACGTTCGTATACTTTTCCGAGTATACAAGTATTATTTTAAATATTAATTAGCAATATTCTCAAGAGAATTAAGAGCTATATTTAATTTTTAATTAACTGACGAAACAGATAAAGGCACGTTTGTTGTTTACAATTCTTTTTAGTTTATATTTATTTGAATGTTTATATTTCTTTAATAGCTAACTATAAATCTGACATCATAAAGACAACCAGATCGCGAAGAGAAAATGGGTTTTTATAAAAGTAGATTAAGGAAATGATATCAAAGTAAGAGGCATTCATAGGTCGATATCTAATTATAATCATACAATTTTATTGAAATCTACAACTATCGCAAAAATACAAAAAGCCATACAAAAACCTTGAATCCATCCAGTGTTCTTCTAAAGAGTAATCTTGTGTAACTGGTTACCCGTGGGAGAGCCATGTTAAAACTTGCTACACTATAAAAAACTGGAAGTAATTACCTCTCCGCATATAATGAAATTGTCGTCATCTTTTATTAATATTTCGACAATCATAAATGCAACCTTCATTAACTGCTCAACTGGAATCGGTGTACTATCGCGAAGATCAAATCGCACAAACATTGGTCGACAACCATCTTCCTTAGGACACTTCTTTAATGGAAGGTAGAAACTAAAAGTTACAAATATATAAAAATATACAGCGTGCTAACAACAAAAACATTATATTATACATTAAGATTATATAGTCTAATTTTAGATATCCAAAATAATACTATGCTTTGGTAATGTGGATTTATTTTATCAGTTTCAATGAATCACACCGTAATTATACAAAAATATTGGCTTATACACAACTGTCATATTAGATATCTCTCTATGTTAAATTGTCGTATGGAAGATTGATAATTATAATGTAGGATATTTGAATTAATTGTGTATAACATACGAGTGATTTTTCTTTTGTTAATTCTGTATTGTTATCATTTTCTTTTTTCAATTCTTACCCCCTTCTGAGCACTTCGTTCAATTTCGGGTCCAACGGATCTCTATTCCTAAATATTTCGGGCACCAAAGTCCGTAGGGTATAACTCATATCAAGTTTTTCCTTTGTTTTTTCAAGGCTAAATTTATTTCCACGTAAAAAAGCTAAAAGCCATTGGTCCGCTGAAAAATATTATTATGAGAATAATTCACATAAGTATGATAGAGCCCATATTACAAAAAAAAAATTTGGTTTTTACGATCGCTTGCAAAGAAAAAGAAAATAAGCCTTTAATAAAATTAAATCCAATCACGTAATTTTATTTGGAGATAATTGTTTCTCTAACAATTTTGTCACACGTCCAGGCATTATCAGTATTAATTAATTTAAGATGCTACGTAATTTCTTTAAATCAAATAGAAAACGCACTGCATAAACTTAATTACATTTAAATTTAATAATGGACTACTTACATTTTATATAACGTAATTTTTAAATGTACAATTCAAAACCTACATCCAAAATATTTAAAAATTATATCCGCAATTACGCAAAATTCGCTTTCCCGCTTTAAGTTAAAACTCATTTAGGTAGGGTGCCCGAAATTGTCTTAAACGGATCTATTATATTGTTTGTTTAAAATTAAAAACAGTGCAACCTATGGTTAATATTGCCAACCATTTAGAACAAAGCCGCGGTGACTTGAATTAGCTTAAGACATTATAGTTTCAAAGACTGTTACAAGATGGCAGTATTACACATTTACACATTGTTAAAAAATAGGGAGGATATATTTATACAAATTAATTTAATATATTAGGGTATTTTTAGGTACTTACTTGGATCAATATTTTGAAGGTGAGGTTGTTTCTTTAGCCAGTCTCTTATGGCCATAATATCAGAAGGTAACCTTTCCGGTTGTTCGTACAATTCTTTTTCACATTTTTCTTGTAGAACCTTTGGTATTGGCCTGAACTGCATTATTGTTTTATTGTTAAATAATCAGAAATCTACAATTAATATTATAATATAATTTTTTTTTATATTTTTCTACAATTTTGAAACCCGGGAGCGTTCTGAACTATGTTCTTTAAGATAAAGAAAAAAGAGGATGATTGGTTTTTTATCAGAAAAAAACAATTATTATCAATATTCGCAAATATTATAATAATTGTTTCATCTGATAATTATTTAACACGTGTAATATTTTTACCCATGCTGAATCATAATACCAACGCACTAATTGGGCCGTCTCGTCCGAAGAGATACCACGAGCTCACAGAATACTCAGCGTGAAGGTACTGTGTTACGCAGAGTGAATGAGGATATCGGTGGCCCTTAAAAATGCCGCTTAAGCGGCGTATAAAGCCTGCAACACAACTAATGTGTGGATTGTGGCGCGGTTGTACATGGGCGGCGGTGTTCTCTTACCATATAGGAGACCCACCTGCTCCATTGTCCCCTAAAGAATAGGAAATAAAATAGACAACGAAATAATTTCTCTAAATGTGACTTACTATAAATAATAATATATCATAATGAGAGCTTCTAATCGTGCAATAGAGTCGTAAAGTGATCTCATAAATATAGATAATGAACAGGACGAATTACTACCCATTATATAATTATTACCATTGGGTACTATTTCAATTGTTAATTCCTTAAATATAAAGGGACAACACAATAAAATTTGAAACAAATATTAATATATTTATTTATAAATATTAATTATTTATTTATGTTATATTACGTCTAATATCACAAGAGCAAAATTAAAACATTATTTAATTATTCAAATTTTATTTCGCTCACCTCACGACCGCTCGCAGCACGTACACCAACAAAACTAGTACTAGTAGTAGTATAATTTTAATTTAATAAAAATATTATCAAATAAAAAAACATTTTTAAACACGTTAAGTTGTACGAAAACAAGTTTTTACCTCTTTGCGTAATTTAAATTGACAGAAAAATAGGACTTTAATAATAGTTGATGCATTCAAGCCTTACTTAAAAAACGAATAATGTTCTAGAACTTATTGGGCCTTGGCCGGGGGGAATATGCAGTCGGTCCTTTTTTAGGAAATGCCTTCTTGGTGTTGACCAAAACGGCATTTACAGGTTAACGCGGGCAGGTCGAACTCACGGGCTCACCTAGAATTCATTTTTGACATGATTAGCGCAAGGGTATCTCCTGCGAAACTAGAACCGTGGGCTGGGGCGTCACGGGAGAGAGGTCCAGCTACGGGGCCGGACGATTTTTCACCGATTTGAGGTTGGGAGCGAAGATAAGTTGATTTGCTTCTGGTGAAAGTATTTTTTTTATATTAACCCAGATAATGGTGCAGGTGGGTCTTCTATGCGGTAAGAGAATACCGCCGCCGCGCCGTGGTCCACTCACTAGTCTGTCGCCAACTTTTTCCGCCGCTTCAATATCCTCGCTCACTCAGCAAAACACAGTAGATGCTTCTACTGTGTTTCGCTTACAACTTTCAATTACAACTAGCATTTTGCGCTGATTAAATCGTGAAGACGTGGTATCACTTCGGACGAGCCGGTCACATTAGTGCGTCGCACATGCTTCAGCATAGCTCTCCTACGGAGAAGTGGTTTTTGTTGCGTTTTGACTTTGTAGTATTGGCCACGCTTACTTACTAAAATGCCAGTATTCACAAAATAAATTTTATCCTAACTTCAATAAAAGGTTCACTTAAACTAAAAATTGAAAAATGAAAAATAAAATCAAAAAATAATTTAAAATATATTCGTATTATAAACTACAGTTATAGCTTATAAAAATCAGTCAATATCAAGCGATCTGAAGGAGCCACTGTTGGAAAAGTCGGCGCCATGCGGCTTTCCAACACGAAGTGACTCATCCGTACCAAACTTCATCTCTTCTTCCATCCAACTCTTGTATTCCGTTATCTTATCCTCCCAGTATTCTAAAAATATATCACATGTTTTAACTTATGGTAACAAGTTTTCTTATAAAACTGTAAATCTATCTTAAGGCCGGCAATGCATCCGTGGTCCTGAAAGGGCCAGGCGTGTCCATGTTGCCATAAAAATCAAATAAAAACTAATTTAATACATTTATTGGCACTCCACATATAAGGTTAGGTGTAAGCTAAATTTACTCTTACTTTACCGAGCTTAAACTTTTAAAAACTATAGAATAAAAATTGATTAGAGGAAAATTCAAGCGTTACGTGTCAATAATCAAATTGTTTCGATAAAAAAATCTAAAGAGATACTACTAATGATTTCTGCCATTGAGCCGCCGTCACCGCCATACTCAGCCGGTAATACTTCTTTAGGTAGCACCTGATGCAACTCCTCATATGTTTTGTGTATTGTTAGCTAAAAAATATAAAATGAAGATATTATTATTAAACTTATTCAAAGTCACATTATTTTTTTGTGTATTGTGCTTTGTTGTATCATTGTATGTTCTGTTATCTTGTGTTTAGTGTAAGATGTAAATATTATTGTGTTCCTTTGTGCGACACTGTGTATATTTTTTTATTTATTCTTTTAAGTCCATGCAAAGGCTGCCTGGAAAAAATATACAGATATAAAATAATAAAATAAGAAGAGATACATATATATAAATAAGTCCGCCC
>DWCF01003049.1:0-21161 GCA_018230265.1 Delias oraia | reverse complement strand
TGCAATAAAATAAAATTGCGACGATAATTAAAGATCTAAGCTATCCTATCTCTCAAGTTGGACCAAAGTGCATATTGTGTGCAAAATTTGAACGAAATCTTTTAAGCGGTTTAAGAGAGAGAGATAATATAATTTCAACTGACAAATCAATTCTATAGTATCTGAATGTAATTTAAAATCAGTAGAAATAAAATAATCATACCCAATAGGTCTTTGATTCTTTTCTGATCTTGATTCTTTAGTTTATTGAAGTTGCCTATTTCTTGTATACTTGGGCTTTTTTTTTTAAACAAGCATTCTTCATGATGCCAATTTGGTTGCTTTCCATCATGAAATGCAGACTGAAATAAGAAGCACTTTAAACCAAAGGAAGGTTTCAAACAATAAATGTTGTTTAAATATACAGTAGTATATTTAAATTCTAGTTAGTAGTAACTAACTAGAATTTCAAGATACAGTCAAACTTGAATCGGCAAGAGTTGAAGGGATCCCAGTCTTATTCTCATTAAGAGGTTAGTCAATGACCCAAATTTCTCACTAATATTAATGCATGGAACATGGATACAATAAAAACTATATAAACAAGGTTAAGGTTGTATCTTTTATGTATTTTTAATGTAAATTAATTTAATTCCTAAATTAAAATAAATAAATAATGCTCAACTGTTGCTTATAGATGTATCTAAGATAAGTAGCAGTCTCACTTATGCAGGTTCATAAGGGCAAAATTATCTTACAGATGTTTCTATTTCACGGTAATACAGATTTTGATAGTTTACAATGATGGGGTTCTAGCTATTACTCTCATTTACCCAGTTCTCATACGCCCAGGTCTGACTGTATATATTAATTGATAAAATGGTGATATTACAATAATTAAAATAAACATAAAACTTAAAAAATAGTAGAAAATAGGTGTGAGTTAAGATTATTCTAAATTTTGTGGATAGTCTTCTGTTTTTGAAATGAAAAGACGCCGGTTTATGATACATGAAGTCAGCCATATTATTGGGGATGTATTTAACGTCCACTATGAAACTGACTATAATATATTGTTATGATACAAACCTGCACCATTATAGCGATTCGTAATGATCCTTGTTCAATTTTTTCTTTACAACCTTTACATGCTGCTCGCCCAGACTTTGCATATTCTGCTTGATATGGTAAGTCACTCATAGCGCGATGGTTAGATATTTGATAAAAGTCAAGGAAACGTTTGTCGTGATCACAAAATCACCAGCAATGCTTTTCTCAGCACACTTTTCCAAATCGCAAAACAATTAAAAAACGGTCAACAGATTGAATATCCCGATTCCCACTCTCAAATCATCTGTCATTCTTTTGTATATTTGACGTTCTATAACAACATGGGCAGGTTATTCGCGACTAACTGTAACTGCAAAGTAATAAAGAGTTTGAACGTTTTTTTTTTAAATGACTAACTTGCTGTATGAACTTTATCGCGGGCTTTGGGGGCGAGCGAAACTCGCTCAATTAATTACGATTAGCACAAGGGCGCCTCCTGCAAGACTCGAACCTCGGCTTGGGCAGTCGCGGGTCGAATATTAACAACTTGGGTGTTAACTATTGGAGTTGAGAATTAATATAAATCCATGACTATAGAGTTAACTTTGTATATTAATTATTTAGTCTATACGTGATTTAGTATGTATTTTTATAATATTTATATGCGAAATAAAATCAAATGTTTTGAGAATTAATAAATGATTAATATAAATGTATGACTATAGAGTCAACATCGTATATTAATCTTTTAGTCTGTACGTAATTTAATATAATATTTACAAGAATTTGAACGTGAAAATTAAACTTTTGTTCAGTAATCTGCTCCT
The DNA here is from genome assembly GCA_018230265.1 of Delias oraia. NCBI lineage: Eukaryota > Metazoa > Arthropoda > Insecta > Lepidoptera > Pieridae > Delias > Delias oraia. Next base: position 19,305 of record DWCF01003049.1, on the reverse strand, counting down.
AGACACTTTAAGTTGTAACGGTGCATTTCACGAGTTGTGGTCACAGACCCCGATGGGTCCATGCCGGCAGCTTGTTCGGCCTTGACGGCCCTTCAAGCGAAAGGGAAGGTGCGCGCCCGCTGGATATCCGAAGGTGAACTGAACCCGAAGTTGTGTATAGACCGAGGAGGGAAAGGAGGGCCGGTAATAGAATTCGGCCCGTGGTGTTGCAACGATGGGGTGTGGCTGGGCGCAGCTCGCATTCATAGCTTAGGGTGAGCCTCCCGAATAATTTAGGAGAGCCCCAGCGGTGCAATCAGTGCACAGAGGATCTTCCTGCCCTCAGAATCAGCGTATGTCGTTGCGACCGAGTTGTAATGTTACGCAGCGGCAGTATCAAAGTAGTTGGATGGTCAAGTTTGTGAGCAGGACGGTTATGGCGTCGCCTTGACGCCAAATTTGAGGTTTTCGGCTTCTGCTCTGGTGGCCTAGAGTGGCTCGGCGCAATGCCGTGCGGTGTCAAGTCAGAAGAAGAAAATTTTCTTATATTTTTTTTAATTAAGAGTCCAGGGAAGCGTGTATTCACTCGAAATTACCATTACCTATTATATGATAATCGTACGATAGGTAAGCTCGTAAAAGTATGTCATACCTATAAAAATTTAATATGCATTGGTAAGTTGCTATTGGTCTGAGCTACCTTTACATAAATGATAATATCATCGCGAGTTCGCTGCCATCCTGAAATCTAGATATTTGCGCTATTCAAACAGTTCCCAATTCAGCACTTGTGAAAACAATATCAAATAATTATTACACATTTACTGACATGAACTTACATTACAATTTATGAATCATAATAATTAATAATAAATTTTGAAAGTGATTCATTACTACATCTTCTAAGTTTTGCTTTAAATTAAAATACTTTTCTTTCTGATAAGTAATATTATTTTTAGACAAAAAATATTAAACTAGAATCATCATAAAATAGCCATTTACTAATATCTATTTTAAAGGCACTCCTAGAAAGTAAACTGCTATCCTATAGAAAATCAATCAATAACGTAGATCACACGCGGCTGCAAGAACTAGGGGTGTCCATCGGCGGAGGAGCGCTTGCTCTAGGTGAGCCTCCTGCTCGTTTGCCATTGTTATTATAAAAAAAGAGCTTAACAATAAGCTTATTGTGCAATCGTTTACAATTAATCAGTACAAATGAAATCACAAGCAATTGAAAGCCTAATAAATCCTATGATTGAATTCCGAGCAAGTTATATTTTTCTATCTACTTAAAGGACACCTAGTAGAAGCACCGTTTCAAGTACAAGCCCGTGGTTTCACTTCCGAAGAGCTGGCCCAATTAGTAAATAAGCATAAGACTCCCATGGGTTAATTATTATTACAGGAAAGACTTGTCAATAAAAATATACAATATGTAAATGTGTAATAGTTTATTAAATGTAAACTTTAAATAAAGACAAATTTCAAATTTTTGTATTTACATTTGACACTGACAACATTATAACAGTCCTAATACATTGTTAAATATTTATAAAACTGCATACTAAAATTCTTATACATGAAACTCCCCACCATCTCTTTTTTCATCAGATAAAGAGTTAAGAATGCTTGTTGACATGCTTTGTGAAAACCACAGAAGACTTATTAACAATCCTTCTAGAATACCTATGCCAATACCTGCAAATATGTCTAAGAAATAGTGTCTTTCTGCAAGAACTCTTGATACTGCAACAGATATTATCCAGGCAAACAAAGGTGGATAGAATATAAATGAGACTGGGTCAACACAAGTTAGAATAAATGCAATTAAAACTGCTCGACTTGTATGTCCTGATGGAAATGAGTATTTATCTGGATTTCCTGGTATAAGTTTATTCATTGGTATAGGTCTTCGTCTTCTAACGTAAGCCTTTATTACTGCTATTACAACAATATCTATTATGAGAGCTGAAAAGTAAGATAAAATACAATTGTATTAAATTTCACTTGCAGTAGTTGTTACTAATCAAGTTGAGAAAAATTTATATCTCACCAAAAAGCATATTTACTTGAAGTTGATACAATTCACTATTATTGAATAACCATATAAAAGTCAGCCAACCTGCTAGCCATACTATACCATGACATGATACCTGTAAATAATTAGATCTTTTCTTACCATAATTTTTTAACAATTTCCTACATTTTCTGAGATAAAAGTCTTAAGTTTACATTTCAGTAGAAGTTGTCGTCTACCTACTCTAAACCAAATTTGTTTTTATTTTTTAAATAACCCAAGCAAATGTATAAATCATTTATTTAAAAATGTGAAAATAGAATACAATGTTTGTCATACAATATTGTGAATGTTTTGTAGTATAATTTTACCTCTAATAATTTTGAATGATTTCCAAGTGACCTTAAGGCAGTTACTTTCTGGGAATTCTCTACAAATTTCTTTGTAAATTGTACATCATATCTTAAAAGTCTCTGTAACATTTCTGGAATTTTTCTTTTATCTTCAACTTCACCAAACTGAAAATGTTGATACCCATAAAAATAAAAATTATGTTAGCTCATCATATGAAATCATGTTATTTCATGACATAGTTTAAATGGCGTTACACATCAACGACACATCAGGCAAATATAAATACTCCTTAACCAACAATCTTACCATATCCATATTCTGAACCTCTCAGATGACGTTATTTTGTATGTTTTGCACCAATCTTTCAATGCCTGTACAAAAGTGTTATGAGTGTAAATCTGGTAGATAATAAACAATGTTTCAGAATATTTGTTGAAAGGAAATGTTTTTAAATAACAAAATGAATTTGCTGAAAGATAGACATATAGATACTCATTTATAGGCTATATTTCATACGCGGCACTTTAATTTTAAAAATATCAATATAAAAAACATAGTGCGTGTATAAATATACTACAGTAGTAATAATTTATGAGATGTTTTTAAGTCTTAAGTATAATACTAATCATAACAAATGAATACTTTACAATGAAGACACATACAAGAGATTTGGTATTATGAATATAAACCCAGGCAAAGAACAAGCTTTATTTTAATAAAAATTCACTTTATTAGTTTATAATTATTATGTTGTTATTTATTCATAGCAATACGTAATGTTACATAGAACCAACTCACCCTTGCTTGGAGTAATATTGCAGTGAGTATCAACTATCAATAGTATGACGGAATCAGAAAGGAATATCGAAATTAGTTTGTTGACATGTCAAGCATTATTCACTAATCACTAGTGGAGCGTTATATAAAGATAATTATAGCGGGGCGGTTTCGCTCGGTAGAGCTCAGTTGTGGCGGACGTTATTTATAGTAATTAGTAATACATTGTGTCAGAATTATTTAGAAATATCAAAAGCATTAATTTTTTTTAAAAGTTGAAGATGCGAAATAAGAACGCATACCATCCCAGTCGGCCGATCTGTAGTTCCAAACGCGACGAAAGTACTTAAAACTGGGTCGTGGGGGACGCGCAGATGGCACTGAACTCCGAAAAACAATATGGGCGAAAGAACCCAAAAGAGCATCGCTTACATCTGGTAGCCATCCGGATGAGAGGTCAGCAGAAGAACAGGGAAGGTCTATGATCGATACCTTCGGGTAACTGACGGAACCAATTGGGTCAAGTTGTAAACCAAGGCAAAGTCGTGAAAGGACCTACCTGCATAATCAGTGCTGTCTGAGCTAAGCCATTAGGCGTGGTGGGCGTTAAAGTCGCCAAGCAGCACGACTTCTGTCGTAGGGGTCCTCTCGAGTAGTGAACCTGTAGCCGTTTGGATGTGCTCGATGAGTCGGTCGGTTTCCGGGTTGCCGCTATGGGACCTATATAGGCAAGTATAGAATTGCGGATGGTCATCGCAATGTGCGCGTAGCCAAAGCATGGAATGGTCCCCGCCTTCAAGCATCCAGAGGCGATGAGCACAGGTACCATTTCTGACATACGCACAGATTTCAACTCTTGGTAAAAAGTGGTGCTCCAGAGTATAGCCTGGGTACGACAGGTATGAGCTGTGGTCAGGAGTGGTAATCTGTGTCTTGGTAAGGAAGAGTAAGGCCGGTTTCCAGTATGCAAGAACTGGTAGACCGCGTTCAAAATACTTTTAAGCCCCCTGACGTTAGTAAATACTACTGGTAATGATGCGGGGGCCTATAATTTTCCACCGGCCTACGTCGACTACCCTCGGACCGACCATCAAGAGCAAAGTTGCCGCCTCCCCAGAAATCGAAGGGCAGCCTGGGCATCCGCTATCGGGCGAAGAAGACACTGCACAAGCTAGTGGTACTCTCTAGGGTACGATAATTGTATTTTTCGCCTTCATGTTCCGATAGTAAGATGGGCAACTGGAAGGAGAGGGAGGAAACAGGGTTAATAAGGAGGAGGGGAAAATTGGGCTTCCGGAGCTCCCGTACGAAACACGAGAACCAGATGCAAAGCAAATGGCCCCACTCCACTCCAGTATTATGTGAGCGAATGGTGTTACACCGGAGGTGCCAGCCCATTCGGCTGTAGTTCTAAGGCAACAGGGTGGCACTCCCACTCTCGAAATGATATATAATATTATGGGCTTATTTGTACGTATAATAATATAATGTAATAACATAATAACACGACCGAAGCAGCCAAGAGCCAACCACGCGAGTGATTAGTGAGCCTAAGCCGCGTGGTACTTAATAATGCCGTGACAAACAAACAATAAAATCTTTCACCTTTAAATATTATTAGATGAGTAAATGACAATAGGTATTGCTTAGTAACCGTGAAAATATGTCAATTTAATTTGTAGCAGCACGGCATTAGCAGCACCGCGTTTGACCCTGCAGTGTGGGAGCGAGACAGGAGGGCCAGAGGAAGACCTCCCACAGTGAGGAAGACCTCCCACAGTGCTGCCTCTGGTCTAACCCGGCGGTAACGGTGCAGTGCTCGCTACGGTTAACTATTTGGTTTACAAATGAATAAACCACTTCCACATTTGGAGCTGCGTACCATTGAAATATTTCGAAGCTGTAATCCAGCTAAAAGTCCAAAGTCTACGTCCTACGGCTGAAATATGATTATAATTATGTGATTGCTAAATGTGTACTAAAACAAGAAAAATTGCAGACAGTTCATAAAAGAAACTCGACATACAAATTCACAGTTCACCCTTATTTGTCCTCAACAGGTAATCAATAATCACTCAAGTGCGATGCTTTACTAGAAACAACCTCTTGGCTTTTCCGTCATACCCACTCTCGCTAACGTACCTGCATACAAAACTGAGACATTGCACGCAGGACGTTAAAGTGTAATGACACTAACACTTCACATCACATTACCATTGTAAATTTGTCTCTCTCGGTAAATAATAAATCCGAACCAATGATACGGGTCGGTGCTTCAATCGGATTGGAGATCTCTTGTAACGCTGCCAAAATGGATATTGCATTCTGTCGGATCGAAATTGAAACCATTCATTACAGACCTCATCAGAACCGACCTATTTGGATAATCTGCAGTCTCTACTCGACTCTATCCGCAATTAAGTTTAAATTTGACATTATTGCAGTCGAATTGTCAACGACAACTTGACAGTTGACAATCAAACTCCTATTACTAATACTTATTCATATTTTTGACAATTGTAAATAAATAACTTGTGTATACTTAAAAATTAGAAGCCGTTTTGGCTTATCGCGAGGATCTGGAAAGGTTTAGGGTGAGAAACATAAATACAAAACGGAAAATATATTAAAGAATGTGACTTACAAAACAAACAGTTTCTAACCGTCAAATCACTTCCAATTCGCCAATTCATACAAGAGTTATATTAGAGGTATGTCTATAAAACCTGCCCCATCGAAGATCGACGAAGAGACGAATTTCCGATTCAATGTTAATTCGCGCTTCACTTCATTTGCCATACTTCTGCTATAATTCGTTTAGCTTTGACCAGATTCTAAACCAATATACGACCGTTCTATGCAAAGAGATTCCAGCCAAAACGTATCCCTGCAGATGTCACCCGCGCGTGCCGTATGCCGTGCTAGTATTAATTACCGAGAGTCCACATTCGATCGGAGGCATCGCTTACGGCCATTACGACACCAAGCCGGTGGATTACAGCTTCAGGGCGACAGGTTTGAGGCGATTACGCACTTGTACAAGTTCACTAACGATCGGTCATTTGCTTACACCTTCCGTCATTGTCATATTCAACTATACAGAGTACAATCTATTATTGTCCTCTAATTAGAATCGGTGCCCGTGTGATTAACAAAGACCTAAAAGGAAGTTGATAAATTTTGTAATGGTACTATTCATATCAACATGTTTGTCAAGGTTCGAGAAACAGCCAGCAAAATGAACCTATAATTGGAACGTTTGGCATGGCTGGGGTGAGCTGGCAAGACAAGCCCATCGCTTCTGTTAATGGATGCTTGACATGGTTTGTTACGCATGAAAATGAGCTATTGCGCCCCAATATCAAAACCCCTTGGATCTCTATTCTTCAGGTTCATCATGGAATTTATCGTTCAAAAAACGTCTGCCCCAATCGGTCCACCTCATGGGTTAAACAGATTTTATTTTGGTTTCCTTGCCTTTATGCTTTTGTACCAAGCTAGTTCTGGTTCGTGCTGGTTATGGCTTGGCACGCGTACAAAAGAGGCATAAAAAAAGTAAGTGTATGTCAATTGTCAAGTGTGTGGCGCGGTTGTTAATGGGCGGCGGTGATCTTTCACCATAGAGGAGACTCGCCAGCTCCATTGCCCGCTATACCATAAAAACATTATTCAAAATAATCTAATACTGTTTTGTCCAATAATTGAGTTTGAAACAAGGAAACGATATTTTTTATTAGTTTAAGTACACTATGATTGATTATGGAAACAATGTTCACTTCACACTTTAGGGAAAATTAAAAAATAATACCGATTGTGTCTCTAAGCAAATGTCGTAGCTACAGGTGATAAGGAAATTAATTTAAAAAATCAATTTACATACGCGTGATATCAAACGAAGTCGTAAAATTAATTAAAAATGGCCTCATTACAATTGGCTTTAGGGCATTAATGAAATTAGGACAAGTTTCTCTTATTTTCTCTTATCATGTTTCAATTTAAATTTGATGACCAGATACGATTTTTGTACCTAGTGACAATTAGGTACAATCTATCAAATCGACTTAACTTGAACGTAAATCTCTCAGACTACAGATTATACGGACAATATGGAAGATTATAGATAAAAAAAACACCATGCATTATAGTCCTCATTGCGTCTGACAAAAACAAAGAAATACGATAGACATATTTATACAAAGACCCATAGACACGTTAAGCTAACAATAGTTCAATCTCAGGCGTCCTTAGCAAATATGATATAGGTATAGATAGGTTCATAGTTTGTAGGTACAAGGGGAACGATGAACGTTGCGTATCGATCTCTTCACAATCAAAGATCTTTATTGCATATAGGACAACAAAGCCACTCATGAACGTCTTAGAAACTAAATTAACTAAACTCTTCTCAAACACGCCCACATAAGGTCTACGCTAGACGAACCGAACACGGGCGAAGCACGAGCAGAGCCGTTCTCTGGTTCGACGTTTGCGGTGGCAAGCGTGAACATACAAAGAGTACTTACCTCAAACGAAGCGAATCCCTCTGTGTTCGTCAAAAAACCGACGACTGCCGGAACGCAGCCATTCTAAGCGAAAGTTTTGGAGCGCGCGCGTTCGAGGCTCGTAAGTCGGTCCACGCTAGACCAGTTGTGTTCGGTTCGTGCTCAGCTCGCGTAGCGTAGACGCGGAATAAGACCACGCGAGTCAAGAAAGCCGTTTTTTGTATATTAACGATCTATTATAAATTAATATTAGATATTGGAAGTTTAATATTCAAAACCCAAGCGACATTCGTTCCAGAACTATTCTACACCGTAGTACCCACATTTAATTTGTATTTGTTCAAAGACAGCCCTAGCAGCTTCGCATGGCAACTTGTTGAAGAAACGCACACATTTTCCTTGAAATTAATGACTGTTTTAATGTAGCCTATTTCTTGTATCGAGAAATGTTCAACTAGACTTCTAGATTCTTGTGTGCATCGATATATTATTTAAATGTTGTTTGATCAGAACAAACTATTTAATCGTCCTTAATTATCACGCCAGAAAGAAGTAAGAGCCAGAAGACGGGCAAATAGAAATAAATAAATAATCAATAACTTTGTTGTTCTATGTTCTATTAACTACACATTTGTTTTATATCTTTAGGTGTCGTCTTCAAATCTCAAAGGTCAAACAAGTACAGCCAGACATTTAACATTTTGACCTTCAACTTTAATAAAATATACGAAGTGTGCAAATGGAAATATCTATTGAAATAAAAATCAAGGCAAAAGAAAAATATCTTATAAATCAATGAACTTCTGTACATAAAAAATGATAAATCTCTTAATTTAATAATTTTCACTCCGCACATCTGCCTTATTATTCAAGTCAACGTTCACTAATTAATAACAAAACATTACTTACTTGTACTCTACGTTCAATGCCTTTTAAGAGACTCGTAGCTAAGTGGTTTAATACGTCTACCATGACGTATTAAACCAATCGGGTTCGATTCCGGTACGGACACTTACAGTTTCATTTATAGTTTATTCCTTCTCTGGAAGGGCTTGACAGTAGCCGGGCGAGTTTCTTAATATTGTCGTTTCTGTAGGAGAATCATGCTAAAGCAAATGCTGACGCACTAATTGGACCCTCTCATCTGAAGTGATACCACAGGCTTACAGAATACTCAGCGTGAAACGGTCGTTACACTTCGGAGGCCCTTAAAAAGGCCTCTTAAGTGGTGTAAAATGCCGACAATACAACCAATGTGCAGACTGTGGCGCGATTGTCCACGGGCGTTGGTGTTCTCTTACCATATAGGAGACCCACTTTCTCTGTTGTCCGCTATACAATAAAAAAAATGTCGTACCCGAATCTCAGTCACCAACAAACTCGATCAGAATCTCATTTTTTTCGGCCATATTTATCCTATTCGAACAATTAATAACACCTGAGCGCCTACATCAATATCATTACAATAATGGAACATCTTATAAAACAGAAAAGAGGTAATTTATATATTGGGAGGATTTAGTTGCATATTGAAGTTCTAAAATATCAATTGTTTCAATATAATGGATCGGGTATATGATATATGACATTACATATTTGTAGGACTTACTATAATCAATGATTCCATAATGACAGGTTGCACTTGACCACGCGTAATTTCAACTGAATAAATGATTGATTTTACACAAATCGCCGCACGCGTCTCTGACGAAAACGTTTTAAAGTTTTTATTTTTTGAAATACCGCCTCTTTTGTCATTCTCGATATAAAAGTGGGTTTCTAGAACCATTCGATGGTACATTATATTTTTAGTACAATGAAAGTGTACACGATTGCTAGGTATCTATTGTAATAGCTTTTGTTGAAAAACTTTTGTGTCTGTTAAAAATTTTATATAAATATTTTACTTGTTTACATCATTATATTGTTTGTAATTTTTTAAAATTTATTCCATAGACAAAACATTTGATAGCTTTATAAGTTAATATTACTATTAGGCATTTATTATTATGTCCAGCAGTGGACTTAATAGGCTGACGATGATTATTATTATTTGGCTTGTATTGTGACTAACAGACACAAATTCGCCACTGTCCGTACGCTGATAGTTACGTAAGAAAGGACATAGAATCAAGCAAGAATATTAATTAATATGCGTAACATAATCGACTTTTGTCTGTTTAATGTTCATTGGATACAATACATGAATAGATAACGCAGAGAGGGAAATTTTGTTATCATTTGTCAATCTTTGTCATTCCCAGTTCAACCCTTTTTGTTTCAAACCCATTTGAGAGCCTCGTAGCTAAATGATTTTAAAAGTGTACCATGAACCGACAGGAATCGGGTTCGAATCCCGGTGCGGACTCTTACAGTTTCATTTATAGTTTATTCCTTCTCTGGAAGGGCTTGACAGTGGCCGGGCGAGTATCTTGATACTATCGCACCCGTGGAAGAGCCATGCTGAAGCATATACTGACGCAGTAATTGAGCCGGCTCGTCCGAAGTGATACCATGGCCTCAAAGAATACTCAGCGTGAAACGGTACTTGTACAATTTTTCACAGAGTGAGTGAGGACATCGGAGGCCCTTAAAAATGCTGCTTAAGCGGCGTAAAAAGCCGGCAACACAACACTTACGCGGACTGTGGCGCGGTTGTTTATGGGCGGCGGTGTTCCCTTGCCACATAGGACACCCACCTGCTCCATTGTTCACTATAGAATTAAAAAAACTCAACTATTTTATGTTATCACACCAAATCAATTACAAATTTTGGTTTACATTTTATCCACAATGGGCTTGTTTGCCAATGGCCAAAAAGTGCTAACCCCTAGCCACGTCCCTTTTGATGGTATTTACCAATTTTCAAGCTTGATACAAAATTTTGTGCAAAATCAGACCATGTCAGTAGTTTAGGCATGACAGTATAACAGTTAAATGGACTGCTAGAAGCAATGTATGAATATATATTCATGTCATATCATGTCATTTTATATTGGAAAAAATTCAATATATTTTATTTTATAAGTAGAAATTTTCTATTAGTTTAATAAAAAGTTAAAGGTCATATTTTATTTATAGATGTAAATAATAATGGAGAGGCAATGTTAATATGTGCCTCAACAAAGGTGAAGCACGTTTGATCATTCAACTTTTGTTAAAATTGAAGGCTTTAACTGTATTTTTTAATAATTTAATATACATTTATTTAGTTTTCATGAAGGAAGATGTTCTAGGGAGTATAAAAAATTTAATAGTCACAAACAAAAATGTCCCTAAGCCATAAAAAAAATCTAATTGTATAAATAAATATGTTGAAAAAAGTAGTTTCAACCTTGACCATGACATGTTACTACTATAGCTAAAAGGTTTATTGTATGTTGCCTAACAAATAAAATTGCATTTAAATTTTAAACTACGTATATCTGTAATGTTATAATATACGATCAACTACCATATAAGCTAGCTAGAAAGGAAATTGGAAATTGTAATGTAGATTTTCTTGAGTGTAGAGCTCAGTACACTTACCTCGGCTAGTAACGGCGCTCGGTCCATTTGCTCTGATGAAGCAAATGCAGACTCATAATACGCCCCTCGGCTTCTGGCTTCATATCTGGATCCACCTTCATCCCACATTCGCGCCTCAAGCTCGTCAGACATCCTGGCGCCGTTTATAGCCGCCGCATATATAATTGTTTATACAGTAAAACACATTTCCGTCGTGAAAATTGGCAAAAGGCCAACACCAACTTTAAGCTGAGATATCCATTTAGACACTTTTCATTAATTACCAACGCTATGAAGGATTTTGTATTTAAAAAATATAATTTTTTATTTAGCGAAAACACTACCACGCGAGAGTTTACGATCGAAACTGAATCTTTAATATTTGTTTTGTGTTTTATCTCAATGTCAGTCAGAATACTGATTGTCAAAATCAACTGATGAATGTGACAGGCAGTGTTACCCTATGTAAGTAAAACTCTTTTAGTATCGTCATATTTTCTGTAACGTTTACATGCATATATAGCCTTGCTTATTCATCTTTACTTAAAAAATCTATCATTACATCTATTTATCTGTACGCTTAGTAAAATATTGTTATATGTACGACTGGCCCGAGAGTAGGTAAATGAAATAACATTTATTTTATGATATTTAATAAAATAGTCCTTCACAAAATAAATACAACAGTGAAAATATTGAAGGGAGCCTAAACAGAGGCTTTATTCAATATTTTACAAATTACCTAAAATAACGCCACAAATTCTAAAATATTTAGGAAATAGCATCGTATACAGCGGAGGAAATATTTTTACTACACAGAAAAATGAAAATTCGTATTAACTTATATAAGGCCAAACTTAAAGCGTGTTAGTCAATAATTGATCGTAGAACGTTATTACTATTATATAAAGTATTTTTGGATATGCATTTGGCCTTTGAGAGGGATTACGTGGTTATTTCGAGTACATCGATCTAAAAATATAACAATGTATTTCCTATAAATACAGCCATCCGCTCGCAGTCTAATCACCTCAATAAGGAATGAATTATAGCAATAAATGAACCCAATTAAATTTTAAGCTGCTATAGAATAGTGAATTACTAAGCACATACTCGTAAGTTGATGTATAAAAATACAGTGATTATTTTAAGTGGCAACAATATGTTGAAGGATAAAAAAAATTAAATGCCATTGTAGAATAGTTTTGAATACATGAATTTACACCCATACTGTACAAAATAGTGTTAGTTTGGGACAAAATACGTGCTTAAATACATTTAAAAATTGTCGTTCGTTAGTAAAACAGATGCGCATTTTAGATTCGGTGATAATTTTGCAACAGGCTAGCATTAACACCCACACCTTCTCTAGCAAGCAAAACATTTTTAAAATTATCTACAAAGGCAATAACGGCCACAGAGCAGGCTCCTCTATGGAAAGTGATTACAGCCACCCAAAGATACCGAGGATTTTTATGTCCCTTGAGCTATATAATTTAAAGGGTCTTCGATACCCTTACACACTTCGTGAAACACTGTACAAGTATCATTTGTGTGTATTCTGTAAGGTCGCGACATCACTTCAGACAAGGCTAATTAATGCTTCAGCATAGCTCTCCCAGGGAATTTTAGTTGTTATTATAACAGATAGAAAATCACTAAGACAATGGCTTTGCTAAGGCTAGCATTACTTTTAAAAATTGTGAAATGGCAACAATTGACAAGCTTTTAAAAATGCATGAATAACATTTCTGTTGCAGTGGAATGCAGATTAAGCAGAATTTACAGCTGCAGTTCAAAACAATTTCAATATCTTATAATTAAAAATTGGACTACACCGATGGATTTTAAATTACCCACCGCACTGATATGGCTAAACTTATATTTACGATAATTTAAAACCTCTCCCAACACTTTTATAAACTTCCAACTGGCCTACACATTTGAGAAACTGCAATTTTTTTATGTTTTTACGACTCATACTACAACATTAGATCTTTATAGCCTCTCCATTTTAGCCACATCTAAAATGGTACTTTTGACACAATGTATAATATTGTCCAACAGATTATGCTTCAACCTCCGCCAACCACAAAACCTCATAAACATTTGGTGAAAACTGAGAAAGCATAATAGGACAGGCAATTGAAAATCGTTAATATTTAGTCATTTGAAGGCTACGAGAGAATAGTTATTAGCCAATGAGTGCGGTAGGAATATGAGTCGGGTCGGAATGAGTGCTTAGACGACAACTACGAGCGGATACTCCGCGATCATAACGACGGCTCAGGGCCGAGGGCCCGCGTCGCGACACCGCCGCAGTCCAGCCGCGGCCAGTCGACGAACTCTTTGCCGTGTCTGCAATTCAACGATACATTTCGTTATCATATATTATTATTACACTACGGAGAACGAGGCAAGGGGATACTGAAGATATCGGCATTTTGTCGTTTAAGCGGCCAGCTTAACTCACTCCGATACTCTACAATACAAAACTGCTGCCTGCGATATGCTGACACAGTCAGCGTAACAGAACAAGTACTATTTAACGTTGGTATTCTATGAGCCTGTGGTTATAACTTGGAACAAGAATCGGGAATCACAATAGCTGTCACATTATGGCTGCTAATGCTGTCACATTAGCTTACAGAATATCTCTGCCTTTAATCTTATTATTCATAGAAAAATTATATAGGTAAAAGTCACTTATGTTATTAAAGTCAGAAAGAAATGGTTCGAATTCAAAAATCATTTCGTATTGAATTTTTTTTTAGCTATAAAGGTTTTGTATCAGTATGAGTGATTGATAACTCACTTAAAAATGAACTTCAAAGTGGCACCCACGGCTGCACCCCAGAACATGAGGTACAGAAGCACCTCGGTGTTAGAGCGCGCAGGCAGGGCTGCGCTCGCGCAGAACATCGATACCGCTACCAGTAGGATGGACGGGTACTGAAAAATATAACAAAAGTCATATAATTTCAGGATCAGGAGTGGAATAAATATACACACACAATACTAAGCTGAATTTATACAAAATAAGACTACCTTTCTGAATTCACACGCTAAACTAATTAAACAAAATGAACAGACTACTCAAACGGTCAGGCATTCGGCTTGTCTTGTTATCATGAAAGAGCCCGAATTGAACTCAATATTTTTTTTGAAATGACTAACGCTGTCAGCATAAGGCCTCTACAGCTTCTCGCAGAGTTTTGGGACGCAAAAATTACGAGAGCCCGAAAGAAGATACGCAGCTTTTATAGTTGTCATTACTTGTCTCACTTGCCCCACTTGTCATTACTTGTCAAGGTGACCACTGAATATCTGTTTTTCTGGGTTAACATCTAACAATACACATATGTAAGCTTTGTGACATTGACAATGATGCATACATGAGTGGAGTTATAGTATTTCTCTAACAACATAGATTTTCTTTTTTTTGTGTGCAGATTTTAAATTAATTTAAATTTGTAAATTATAAGTAGTTAGTAATTAAGCAAAGTGAAAATAATTTAAGTTGTTGATCAGAAAAGTAAGGCATGCCTCATGAACATTTAGTTGTCGACTCTCTGTTTTAAGAGTAAATTTTTTATTTAATTAATAAATATCTGTTTTAGACAAACCACTTTTTATTGTGCTCTAAAAATAAGCCAACATCTTACAAATATTATGCAGTACGACTTACAAAAAATTATACCTAATACTAGGAGAAACAGATTATAATATACATATAATATTCGTTAAAGAGTTTAACATGATTTTCAATATTAAGAGAAAATCTCGACACTCACCGTAACATACTTCCAGTCTCTGTCTCTGCGCAACGGGCACTGAACAGTGTTGCCTTCGCCATCTACCACCACATACTTCCCTAGGAGCAGGTCTATGGAATCCTAGACAATATGAATCGTATGAGGAAACAGTAATACAATTCAACTTATTTATTACCACTAGGTGCAAACAAAGAGTGGGAGAGCTAAAGAGAGCGAGACACTAACAATAGTTACTATAGACAAGACATTGAGGGCGGGATGTTAAAATAACATTAATTAGTTTATTTATTAACATTAGCAAACGGCTTTAATTTAGAGCATATTCCGTGAAACAACACCATTGTAGAAATATAGATTTCATCATCATCATCATCATCAGCCCATCTAAATCCACTGCTGGACATAGGCCTCCCCCAAAGACGCCAACCCGCTGCGATCTTGAGCGATGTGGATCCAGCGGTTGCCCGCGACCTTTGTTAGATCGTCTTTCCATATAGAATTAATTATGAAAAATAATTCAATCAGAGAATACGATTCATTTTTCAGAAAGTAATCGATGTACAGAGTTTACAGACAGTTGTGTCCCAATAATTTTACCGTATAGTGAGATATAGTGAGCTACGGAATAGTCTCCTCCACGGTAAGAGATCACCATCGTCCACGGACAACTGGTTGCTGGCTTTAAAAATATATTAAAAGTATTCATGCACCTGTCTGAAGCCATCGCTAAAGTTGTTCTTATAGTAACGCGTGAGCGAGTTGATTCCGTCTCTGACGAGACCCATGCGCGTACGCTTCCCGGTCCGAGTGAAATCCGTTTTGAGCGCGCCCGTGCCGGAGTATTGCACCGATATCATGTCGGCGTGGTCAGCCCAGACCTGAGTGATGTAAAGAAATTAGTATTTCTTGCTTCGATCGTTGTCGCACTCAGCACTTTCAATGTCTATGAACAGAATGTTATGGCGTTTTATTTTTAAGAGATATTTTCTGTAAGCTTGATTTCAGTTGGGTTATGTTATTTATATAGCAATTGGATAAATAACATTTCCTTGCTTCATTTTGAGTGAAACAAATTCAAGTTTATTTCTGCGCCATAGCCATAAGTAACTCTGTGTATATGATGAAAAAGGAAGAGGCTAGTCAATTGTCGTTTGTCTTTCATGTAAATTGTTATTAATTATATTATTGGAAAGAGTATTCGAGTAAAGTACAGTTTTTTGTTAATAATATTCATCTTACAGAGATATTCAGATTGCTATTATACTTTTGGACTCAACCTTCCTACAAAATTGCAAAACATAAGTACGGCTATGCGTCATCTTACACCATTGAAAAGGGTATCAAAGTGCGGAATGGGGTCATCGCTGTTGGTGATGGTGAGGAGCCGCAGCAGAGCCAGCAGATGCCGCTTCGCCAGCAAGCTCTGCACCACGTTGGTGCGGTCCAAGCAGTCCACGCAGTTGGTGCGGAACACGCCCGTCTGCCGCAGCAGTACCGTCTCGCCGCGGCACAGGAAGTAGCCGAACTCAGTCTGAAACACCGCGTCACCACATTTGGTCCGAGAGGATCTAGCGACATAAATACTAAAGGTCATTGAGGGCTGCAAATTCGTTACCCCGTAATTCGCGTTAGTGGTGTGAAAATCGGCACTCAGTGACAGCGCTCATGATAGGACATTCAGCCGAGCGGCCTTTTTACATTGTTTTAATGAAACGATGATAAATGATCAGGAATCTCACCTAGTACACGTAGTCCACTGCCCGTGGACACCCCCAGCCTTTTCAAAGCCGCGGTTGCGTGACCGGCCTTATATAGTTATATTCTGTCATTTAGGTGTAATTTTAGACAAGCGAAAATAGCTTTGATTTCATTGTTCCTCAAACGTTTGAAGTTCCATAACCTAAAGCTGAGACACACCTCAATCGCATCAGTTACTCATATCAAACAAGAGTTTTGTACACGTCAAATGCTTGGACGAAAAATGACCGAAGCGATGCATCACTCACCTGCTCATGGGCGACCCTGTCGAGCAGCACGGAGAGCCTGTCGTACCGCATGGCGCGACACTCCGCGTGGAAATCAAAGGGCTCGTACCGCACCGCGGGGAGGGCGGCCGCCGCCACTGCCGCGCGGTACCCACGCTCCAGAGACTCCTCTCTGCCGTGTTGATCGATCTATTGGACAAATCAAAAATCATTTATCTTCCAAGGCATTTAATAATCACTTGACAATTGTTGTGCTATTTTTACAACTACTTTTGACGTGAAAAATAATTATTTACTTATAATTAGGTTTACGACGTATCCAAAGTGCTAGTGCAGAAGAAGCAGCAACAAACTGCACCGCGCCGGTTCTCAAATGACACAACTTTTGGACGATGAGAAGAAACAGCTCTTCTACTACTTTTCCTAGCTGTCACTAATTTATTGAAATTTAGTAACTCTTTATTATTAGAAATGGAAAATTAATGAAAATTAGAAACGGCAAGACGTACGTCCATATATATAAACAGATTATTATTAACAAACCAATTTAATTTTGTAATCAATTGCTATTATTCCTACTAGAAAAAAATAAAAAATATGAAATCAAAGAAATATCAGCAACTGTAGCCTGGTTGTATTTAGTTCATGAAAAATGCTATTGAGATAAATCATATTAAATGCATTCGCATGAATTTTTCACGGGGTCAATATCGTTTAACTCACTCACAAGGTTCAAGAGCACTTGATTGCCATAGCGCTGCAGCTGGTCTCGCAGGTGCTTCGTGTAGGCGGCCACGTGGTCCTCGGCGGCCAGCGCCATCGACGGCTTGTACTTCAGGTCAGGGTACTGGCTCCAGTAGAGCGGGATCGAGCCGCGGGTCTGCACGAACGACGACTTCTCACCGCCCCGCTCCACTATCTGCTCCGTCTCCACGAAGTTAGCGACGTTTCCCTGTAAATACGGGAATGACTTTATTGACTTCAAGACAACTGGATTTTATTTTTATATTTCATCTGCGTAGAGGTTTTTGGAGATAGAAGTCATTATTTGATGAGTGAAAATTATTTTAAATTAAAGGGCTTATTACGATCACGTTTCTATAAAATATTGAATATTACTATTTATTACTTTATGCAAAAAACTAAATTAATGAGTCTTAAAACTCCCTAAAAAATGTATTGTATACTATACTTGAGCATCAATTCCACGCATGAACAGCCTAGTGCCGGCTCGCTCGACGCTGCGGCGCGACACGAGGCACCACGTGAGCTGGTGACCGCTAATTGTCACGCGGTTAATGCCAATGACTGTGCAGGTTTAAGGTTACACTCTGGATTGAAAAGATTTTTGAAATTTCGATAATTGATAGAAAATTCTCTTTAACATTATGACGCTTAAGCACCGTAAAAAGCCGGCAACACAACCATAGCACTGATTGCGCGTTGTTTGTGGGCGGCGGTGTTCTCTTAACAGATAGAATTGTCCAATATAACAAAAAATGGATATGTTATCCAAGACATTTTAAAAATATAAATGAAACCTAATATTTACTTAATAAGCAAACTCAGTTTTCTATATTCTATCTAATAATATTGTATTTTTTTACTTTTTGTTACACTATGAAGACGAACTTTTGTAAGCTAGTTTTATTGTGGTCCTAATTTGCCAAATTAGCAATTTTTTTAAAGGATACATCCATGTATAATGGGCAAGTTGAACCTGGCAAACATTTCTTGCGAATAGCCTTTCAGTAGGTGTCCATTCCAAGTGAAGCGAGGGTCAGCCCGACTGGCAAGGGGCATCTGGAAAAAGTATATCACCTGTTTTTAACCCTAGCAAAAATAAAACGCAGAGTCAATACTCGTTGTAGTTTTGATTATTTAAGGTATGCAAAATATAGTCAAACAACAGATCTAATTTTACAGAATTTTAAGTACTTATATAATTAAATTGGTGCATATGTTCTATATAGATCAATTTAATAAAGATTATAAGCTACATATTATCATCATAATGACTATAATTTAGAAAATGATAAAAAGATTGTTTATAGTATACCTTGTGGAAATCAGGCGAGACAGAATGCAGCCGCTGCATGGTGTGTGTGAGGTCATAGCTGTATGAGAAGTATATTCCAGGTGCTTCGAGGGACGCACGGAGTAGCCGTTCATAAGTGTTGTTGTCTTCTATCTGCATTCGATAGATTTCAGTGTTTATCGAGATATGAATATGCTACTGGTACCATGCAAAACTTGATATATCATGAACACAGTTCTGTTTTTCATGACAGGATAGAATTATTTGTCCATTGGTTTTTTTACAGACATGTTCATCATCATCATCATCAGCCCATCTAAATCCACTGCTGGACATAGGCCTCCCCCAAAGACGCCCACCCGCTGCG
>DWCF01003048.1:0-21167 GCA_018230265.1 Delias oraia | reverse complement strand
GAGCACCGCTTGCCCTAGGTGAGCCTCCTGCTCGTTTGCCACCGTTTATATAAGAAAATAACATACTTACCTAGGATACATAGTATGTAAGTCAGGTTGTACAGGGACATGAACGCGATGGGCATGAGGTGAGACGGCCGCGTTGATCGCTCGTATGCGTGCGCGCAGACGCTCATATTGCTCTGGTTGGTATTGCGCTGCTACTGTCACAGCGCCCCCGGAATACTGATGGAATTTATGAGAAGTGATAGTATTCATCAGATATTCCTTTACTGTTTCTTGAGAGACTCGTAGCTAAATGGTTCTCGCACGAAGCGAGAGGCATCGGGTGCGAATCCCGGTCCAGACAACTATAAATTATAATTGAATTTATAATTTATAGTTGTTGAATGTAACTTGCAGTCAAGACGTTGAATGTTACATTCAAAACTTGACGAATTGTCCTTTAGGCATTCAACTAAATGTCGTCAGTCAATGAACGCGCTAGTTATTCGATATAGCGGCTTCAAGCAGATGACTGCGACATATACAAACCTTCAAAGCAGCAGCAGCTTGCTCGTGTGTTGCCCGGGTCAAATCCCGTCCATCCACGCTCAATATCCGATCACCCTTGTGCAACATCCCACACGCTGCCCCACCCACAGCCACACCTGATACGAATACCCCACAGGCATCATCATCACTTCCTCTTTCCGCATCTCCTAAGCCCCCCACTATATCCATACCCAAACGCGAGCCAGTGCGTACAAGTCTTACCATACGGACACATCTATAACGAAAAATATCCATGATTAATTTTAAAAGGTTGAGTTAAAATACAATTAGACTGTTAAGACAAGGAATAGAGATCATTTCAGCATCATCATCATCATCAGCAGCCTATCAAGTCCACTGCTGGACATAAGCCTCCCCTAAAGACGCCCACCTATTACGATATTGAGCGATCTGGATCCAGCGGTTGCCCGCGATATAAACAAATAGTATTATTTTTACATTCTAAATATATACAAGTTAATGCTGAAATAAATTAAGAACTTTTACATACCGAGGTATTTTACTTTGATCCTCTTCAGATAATTCATGAAGTGTTGAACACGAAGTCGCTTGGGTGCGCGCTGTAGTACCGAGAATATTTTCAATGTGAATAAAAACTAACTTTCATTCAAAGCATGTTTTCGGGGAAATATATCATCGTTGGAAATAGAATATATTAATAAGTCACTAAATAATTAATCGCGTTTAATATATTTATTTTATTTACTATACCATAAATATTTTTATTTTTTTACAATAAATTTTGGCGATAAAATAATATTGTCAAATATTTATTTATGATAGCATGATTGAAAGACAAAACACGTGGGAGAGCCATGCTGAAGCAGATTCTGACGCATAAATTGAGCCGGCTCGTCAGAAGTGACACTACGGGTTCATAGAATACTCAGCGTGAAACGGTACTTGTACTATATTGCGAGTGAGTAAGGATACCGGAAGCCCTTAAAAATGGCGCTTAAGTGGCATAAAAAGTCAGCAACACAACCAATGCGCGGAGTGTGATGCGGATGTCTATGGGCGGCGGTGTCATATCATAAAGGATCATATCATATAGGAGACCCACCTTCTCCGCTATGCTAAAAAAAAATTTGGGAAACAATAATAATATTGTCAAATATTTAATTACTCATAGAAATATTAAAAGTCAAGAACTGAATTGAATCCTTAGTGAGTGCATTTGTAATATAATATTACAAGAGGTCGTTTTTTTTCAAATAATTGTTAGGAACTAAAAGGATTTGTGGATCTCGGTAGAATACAGTTGGTCAAATCCACGGCAGATTCAATTTGTGTTGAACTTTCTAATTAAGTGTAAGTGCCGACTAGGGGTGTTAAGGTACTTACTCGAGCAGAGCGGAGCGGTTCTCACTACAGGCGGTATGGTGGCAGGTAAAACCACAAGGGTTACATGCTCTCCCGTACTACGTAATGCCGCTACAGCCTTCGCGTGAGTTGCTCCGATCAAAGAAGTCTCTATTCCCTATTTAGTAACAAACATATCTATTTATATTACTTATTTTGAAGTATTTATTTATAAGTAGTTATTTATGATGTATATTTCCATCATTTAAATATAAAACATTATAGAAAAGGTTAAATATGACTTTTACATGACACCACAATTAATATTCCTTTACATTTTTTTTACAGAAACGGTGGCAAACGATCAGGAGGCTCACATAAAATTAGCGGTCTTTCGTCCATGGACACCCCCAGCCTTACAGGACCGCGGGTGGGTTGCTGGCCTTTAAAGGACAGGTGCGTTCTTTTTTTGAAGGCCTCCAAGTCGTACTGATTTGTATTTACAAATATCTCTGCAGAAAGCTGAGTCCAGAAAGTGGTGGTGCGCGGCACAAAATGCTATAAAAAATTAAAAAATATAGTAATACCATTTACACAATTTCCATAGTAAATCAATGTTTTAACTTAATGCATGCTCCAAAAAGCGATTATTCACCACCGTGCAATGAGATTACACATATACAGAAACTCAAGTTTAAATTGGAAACTAATTAATGTTTTGGAAAGTCACAAAACTTGTGATTCTAAATGTAATAATTTGTACCAAGATTTAATTATCAATTGGTTTAATACTATATAATAATAGTTAATACTTATATATATATATTTATATATATCATCATCATGATGATGATGATATAAGAGTCATGTTAGTTACAATATTTATAAGTTAAGAACGGCTGAACTGATTTGACTGAAAATTGGTGAGGATGTAGCTTAGAATAAGGAGAAAGAACTTTTATCCGACTACAAAAAAGAAAGATAATTTTTTAATAAGTCTTTTTTTCAGGTTTAATGGACTCAGATTGCTGAAGGTTCATAATTCGATCAGATAGGAGGCGAACCAGGCAGAACGACATGCCAAGTGCACTAGTATTGTTTTACTATATAACTCACATCTTCATCTCTCACTGCTAGTATCTTATCGCCTAGCTTCAGCCGACCGTCGTGATGAGCAGCGCCGCCGGCTGCGATGTGAGATATGAAAACACCACCACCGCCCGCTGCGTCGTCCGCTCCGCCTGCTATACCTAAACCCAAGCCGCGTACGCCTCTACAAAGTGTCACCACACGTGGCCGGCGAGCTCTACGAACTTTCTAACGAATAAAAGAAAAACAACTCATTTATTGAAAATTTGCAAACAACATTACATTAAAACAATATGGAAAACTTACATGTAGTCTTAACTTTTAATTAAATGTTCAATACAATTCTAAAGGTTTGAGTAGACATTCACAAGAATTCAAGATTATTGACAAGATTATTATTGCCGTAATAGAAATGTTATTTCAATAAAAAGTGACATTTTACCTGCTCGTATGACTGTCAAAGTAAAACGACCAAGTTCGGCGCGAAATGCAAAAAGACAAAGAAATACTGGTATACATATAACAGTGGGAACTACAAGCTCCTTAAAAGGGCAGGTAACAATGGCGATATTATGGTATTGTCTTTTGTTATAAGATAATACACAAGTTAAGGAAAGACTGAATAAAAGAGGTACTTACAGTCTAGTACTCTTAAGATACATACTAGTCTCACAGTGTTTCCTGCATTTTGTAAAACGTCTACCGCTACCGAGTGTGGTGCATTCTCGACTGAGACATCGTTCACCTATGAATAAGTAAAAAGCTTAGTATTAGATTTCATGGTACTAGAAAACGTATTTTGTATGCACGGCATATGTTATGGAAACTCGGATTAAACATTTACTATAGAATTTATTTCTAATTCTGTAATATTGAATAAATGCATTTTCCCGTGGGAGAGCCATGCTGAAGCAAATGCCGACGCACTGATTGGGCCGGCTCGTCCGAAGTGATACCACGGCCTCACAGAATACTCAGCGTAAAACGGTACTTGTAATGTGTTTCGCAGAGTTAGTGAGGATATCGGAGGCCCTTAAAAATGCCGCTTAAATAACATAAAAAGTAGGTAACACAACAAATGCGCGGACTGTGGTGCGGTTGTGCATGGGCGGCGGTTTTCTCTTACCATATACGAGACCCACCTGCTCCATTGTCCGGTATACCATTAAAAAAAATGTTATCGCTAAAAATAAACAAATAGATGTAGTGATAAGGTATTTTTAATTCAAAGAAAAAAAAGATTGTACGCGATGGTATTATTTCTAGTATCATAAAATAATAATTTCCATAGAGCCGCAATATTTAAGAGAAATCTTAATGCGGGATGAATTTATAATGTAATATTTGAGTCCAAAGCAGTCGACATTAATAATTTTGATTGAGCCGCTATAATATTTGGCCTTTCCTCTTATGATTTTAATTTTAGCTTTGAGAGGCTTATGATCTTCAGATGAATAAACATAAGGGTATATTATGGTAACAAGAATTTATTTTAATAAGCGAACCTTTACTTCTAGTTAATTCAAGTAACAGCTGAGAACACTTACACCGTTTTATGGACCCTATAGACGTGCGCAAGGATATTGTGAAGTTGAGTAAGTAGTCTGTAATATTCAGGAAGTGAGCGCTCAAAGAGGCTTAACAACAGTATCTGTTTCAACACTTTACATTACTATCACATCTTCTGTTATTGAATTAATTAAAACTACAAATTGTTCTGTTTCAAATGAATTCATTTTTAATAATCTTTTAAAGAATTCTTCTTTTAACTTTCGGTTTTGAGTGTAATCTTTAGTTATGAGTTGAACAATCTTGTAACATTGTATTACATGTTTTACGACGTACTTTGGACTCCGTCCAGCATTACAGATTTAACTTTATCTACTAACCAAAAATGTTACATACACATGCGATTTTATGTTTTAGTAAAAATATTTAAAGCAAAATATATAAGACTAGTACTAGGAACAAATTACCTCAAGTTAGCTTCCACGTTCATTTTAATTCTTATGCCCAGGTACAATACAAGATCTATATATAACTGATTTTTAATTATGTAATTTCAAACGCAGATATAATTGGACCAGTTTATCCGAAGTGATACCACGAGCTCACAGAATACTCAGAATGAAACGGTACTTATACTATGTTTCGCAGAGTGAATGAGGATATCGAAGAAAAAAAAGAAAATAAAGATGATAAAAATGCCGCTTAAGCGAAAAATGCCGGCAAAACAACCAATGCGCGGAATTAGATTCAATAGTTGTTCATGGGCAGCGGTGTTCTCTTACCATATAGGAGACTCACCTGCACCGTTGTCCGGTATATCATAAAAGAAGACAAAACATTTTAAAAATGCTAGTACACCTAACAATTAGTTCCTTACTAAGAACATTTTTTTTTAATTGGTATAGCGAACAATGGAGCAGGTGGGTGTCCTATATGGTAAAAGAACATCGCCTTCCATGGAGAACCGCACTCATTTGCTCATTAGTTGTGTTACCGGCTTTTATACACTACTTTAGCGGCATTTTATAAAGCCTCCGATATCTATTAGTAAATAAGGATATTGTAAATTATACCGATGTATACCTTATATTTATACCCAAGTTTCAGTACTCTTATACCCAAGGTTACTTTTACCAAGTATACTTTGAAATTACACGATAAAAGCGGAGGAAAACGCCAGCAGCACAACTGAAGTGCGGATTGTGACACGAGTAATTATAGGCGGCGGTTATCTCTTACCATAGCAATGTCGGGCGAGTCGCTTGCTTTGTTACCCGCTATTCCATAAAAAAACACTCTCAAAACACCGAAGTATCGTTAAATAAATAAAATATTACGGATATTAATAGAAGATGCTCAATTTCTATTAAACTTCAGGCCATTTAAAGATATATGAGTCAAATATGTATCTACAGTCACGTACTTTTTTACGAGTTTGCCTATAAAATTTGATAAAACGAATATCTCGCTTAAGCGAAACTTTATATTCTTCACATATCTGTTTTATTATACAATTTTATTTCACGATTATATTCAGATTTTATGATGCCTTAAAAATTATTTGCAATAATAATGTAATAATAGAATTGACATCTAGTTTTAGTACTGAATTATAGATTTTTGCATTTATTAAACATAAAATAAAAGTTACTTGAATTAATATGAAAAAGCTGTTTATTAGTTTTTTTAACTATCTGTTATAGAACTAGCGTTAGCTGAGTGTTTTTGCAATTTTATTCTGCATGCATTTGTCATATAAAATATAAACAAATAAATTTATTTATATATTTTCATTAGGTAGATATATCCTGCTTTTAAATTATATTATTAACCTCCTCTGAAGAAAATCTTTAATATTATAGGTTTAGTAAGGGCGTAAGAGCGTTTATTTTTTATCAGAGGTACCACATCCCGAAATAGTAATGATATAGTTTCTTTAACTGAATTCCTTCAGGGATGACACCAGTTATATCTCAAAAACCAAATATTTGACATAACTTGGTTAATGCGACCCTATATTATATAAATTTTTAAATAAAATTAAATCTTATTTTATGTATGTCTTTATGCGTTCTTAGTCTCAGTATCTAATCCTACTAATATTATAAACGCGAAAGTTAATATGCAAGGATGGTTTATTACACCAACATTTTCCAATTGTTTCCAATAATATATAGGATGTGAATTATAATATTTATAATACTGTGTAAATTGGTCAAAATACAAAAAAATCACGTAAGCTAGACGCGGAGGTGACGTCCCGGGCACAGCGACATCTACCGAGTCCATTTGTACTCGTTTTTTATATATAAACATCAGATATACCTGAAGTAGTACGTCTCCAATCTGTAGCCTTCCATCTTTCTTGGCAGCTCCCACAGCTGCTATCCTTGTTATACTGACATCACCCTCACTTTCACCACCTGCTATACTAAGTCCTAGACCCGACCCTCCACGCTCCAATGTCACCTCAACCGTCTCCCATACATCATTAGAGTCTGATGAATGCTATAAAAATTCAAACATATATTGTTACTCTCATAATAAACTACAATATTATAATTTTGATTAAGTTTAGATATTTTCTTCCTGAATACTTTCAACATAACCAATGCATAGAAAACAAAGATGCATGGAAACTTCAGCACAAGCATCAACTGGTACCTTTTAAACTTGCAAACATAAATAAACCAATTATTGTAAATTTGGCGAAAAAAAAATTAAACCCTAAGAGTATCTTGTTAGTTCTTCTCGTAGAGGTATATATTCCCAACCAATGGTAGCTGTACTTTTGTAAATTGGCTTGTAAAAGTGTCCCACGTGGAATTAAAAAAAATCAAAATAATATTTAATTTAAAATTTATTTTTTTAGCTATTGAATTTGAATTTAAAAGATTAAGTTACTAGGTTTTAAGGAAAATAATAATCAGTGTAAATTATCAAAATATGTGTCAACCTTTATTTAAAATTAAGTAATTTAAGCATTAATTAAATTATTATAGTTTTTAGTATAAATATATATTTAACATTTTAATCTTCAAGATGAACATCTTGAATTAATGATTGAAGAGAATTACTGATTGAACTCAAAATAGCAGAAGCGGCAGTGCTCTCTTACCATATAGGAGACCCACCTGCTCCGTTATCCGCTATACCATAAAAAAGATATCTACAGGAACTAACTTGTACGTTAGGCGATCTAACTTATTTATATTCAATGTAGTCATTTTATCTATATTCCACTGAACTAAGTGGCTTCAAAGCACAAAATCATTTTCCCTCTAGTTCATAAAGGATAAATTGATTACTAGATTTTTAACAAAGTAAATTTCTCCGTTTTGTATTAGATTACACTTTGATTTTATAGAGTTTCTTGTTTTACAAAGTTCTAGACGCTGTCGTATAATTGTAGATTTTTGCAGAATTTTTTAGATCCATTCATATAGTAGTTATTTAACAATCATTTTATAAAGTAAATGTTATGTGGGTTGTAGGTAATAGACGAGAGTGACAAGTGAATGTGTTATAAACAAAAGTTCTATTAGCTTCTTGATACTTATCTATTTAGCCGATGCGCTGATATTTTATATTTTAAACAGTAAATGTCAAATTCAATGCCGATTAATAATATTCATTTCAAGAATTATTTATTTTTCTTGAAATGAATATTCTTCATGATCCTTCATGGTCCTTTTCCATTGACATACACACTTCTGTCTTATTTTTATAGTATAGCGGACAAGAGACACCGCCGCGTTTCCGCCGCTTTTAACTCTTCCACTTAATATGCATTTTTAAGGGCCTCCGATATCCTCACTCACTCTACGAAACACAGTACAAGTACCGTTTCACGCTGAGTATTTTTTATTACTAAGTCAATAATTCTTGAAAAAAGTATTCTAAAATCACTTCCAGATTTTTTCTGAACCATTTATCGTATTTTATAAATTTTAAGCGATGATTTGAGTTTTATAGAATCAAAATAAAACAAACACCTTTAGGTAAGTAATAATTTACACTAAGTATTAAAGCCTTTTTTTATAATGAAATAAGTTATAATAATAGGAATAAAATAATAAAAAACATGGGCCTAAATTGCACGGTACGTAAATAAATTCATCGAACCTGACTACTTCCTGTGACGTGTTGTCCGCCTTCTGGGCTCTGCGTTTGTTCACATCCGCCCTCAAAATTGCTCGCATTTGCTGAAAATAACAATGATAAAGTTTATCTTTTGCTCTTTTTTACAGAAATAATAATTTACTATAGAAAACTGTAACAATATACTTAATATCCTTAGTTAATAAATTCATAATTAATAAACTGTATTAAACATAATAGTTAAAAATGAGGAGGCGTCATTTTTTTGCGCCCTTAATAAAATAAACAAAAAAAACTGATATATTATTTGCATTTAGGTATGGTCCAGAGATGACATCGCGGACCCGTGAGTTTCTTGGACTACAGGTTGGGAACTCTGATCTATGGCATTGTAACTTCAAATAACGAATAGAATTTCTAGCATGTAAGACTTTAAACATGTGAGACTTTTAAAAAAGAGCGTACCACTCTCCTAAAAGCCAGCAACGCAACGACGGTCCTGCAAGAGCAAGTAGTCTACATTCCTAAGTGATCCTCCTGCTTGTTTGCCTCCGTTTTCATAAAAAAGACTCGCACAAGGTAGAGCCATGCTAAAGCATACGCTGACACACTAATTGGGCCGGCTCGTCCGAAGTGATACCACGGGCTTACAAAATACTCAGCATGAAACAGTACTTGTACAGTGTTTGGCGGAGGAGAAAATCGCGTGAAATGCCGCTTAAACGGGGTAAAAAGCAAGCAACACAACCAATGTGCGGACTGTGGTGCAGTTGTTCATGGGCGGCGATCTTTTCTTACTGTATAGAAGACCCACCTGCTCCGATGTCCGTTATAGAATTGAAAAGAGGTATTACAGTTACTACTAAGGTAAAGTTACGTTGATCAATTACCTATGGAATGGCATTGTAAATTGATCGATCTCTTCTTTCTGCACAAAATCAGGAATCGACGTAATTAAGCAAAATAGCGTTTCAATATATATTTTTGGCGTGTTTTTTTTAGATATGTACAGTTCCCCGTGACAAAGAGTATCTGCCTGAAGCACCGTAAACAGGATTTGCTCAAAATATTATAGGTTGATTAAGGTTAGCTGTATGTTAATTATACTTTATTTATCATGCTAATAATATAATATTTACTTTGCCAATATTACTATGTACTATATATAAATATTTATTAGGGGGTGTAGACACGCCACGCGATGGAAAAAAGAATCTCATAAAAGTCGCGAGCAACCGCTGGATCCAGATCGCTCAAGATCGCAATGGGTGGCCTCTTTGGGGGATGCCTGTACCCAGCAGTGGACTCTAATAGGATAGGCTGATGATGATATTTATATATAAAGGTATGTTAAGTAAATAATTTAAAAAAAAGTTTCATCGCTTTAAATAAAATATAAAATACATCAAGTTAGACATTTTATAAATTACTTGTGAAAGAGAAAAGTTCAAAGGACTGTGTTAAAAATTAATTTTCTATTATAGTTGAACGCCAACACACATTGAACACGCTTAGTCTTTGGTGTTAGATTATATGTAATATATTATACTATAATTGATTATATGTAATATAGATTATATGTTGTATATAATTATATATATATTTCTTATAGGGAGTTCTCTATATAGCGTTTTTACTATATTTTAAATATTTTTTTGTATTGTAACCAAGTTCAAATCGTAGTTATAGTAAATCTGATATCATATGTTACTTTTTGAGTTCGTACAATATAATTAAAGTTGCGTTATTTTTAAAAAAATGTTCCTATTCTTTAAAGTTTATCTTTGAAGTCTTCTGATATACGTAATAATTCATAATGTCGTGCCTACAAATAGATTTAACTTTTAGGAAATGAGAAATCTTTTTATTATCTTATTTCTTTTTATTTACCGTATTTCGCATCAAAATGTTAACAAGTTTGTTAATTATTACAAGAAATTACAGACCGTTTTAATTATATGGATAATTAATTAATAATTAAAAGTAAGTACGTAACGCAAGTACCTGTGTACAAGGCTCTATAGTCATTTTAATAATCTTCTGAGCAAAAAAACAGAAGAAAACGAATAATAAAAAATTAATAAAACCATATTATTATAATAAAATTAATATATAACTTGAATGTAACATAATATTGTATTTAAATCTTATTTAAACTTTTACATTAAATATCTTATATGTTCTAATTCGAATTCATAATATGAAAGACTCATTCAGTCTTCATTAATTTGTACTAAAAAAAAATATATTTTATGTAATTTTATCTATGGCTCGCTGCGTCCTCATTCCCCATTAATCTAAATGCACTTACCAAGAGTTAATTAATGCAGTCTTTTCTTTTACGATTTTTCGTTAGCAATAGCGTAAATTTAGGACGAAATATTATTTGCAGAGACACGGCGAAGTCTATATGATTCAGATACATTACCTATGATCTGTAATTATCTTAAATTTTGTTTTATTGTGGCGTATTTGGAAGGTAGTTGTATCATGATGTAAATTTTTTTAGCTGCAGACACAAAATTGATTTTAATTTGACGAGTATATGTAACTGTAATTAATAAATCATAAATAAAAAAGATATTATAATTTAATAACTTAAATTAGAATTTCTAATTGTTCGGACCGGAATTTGAACCCGTTACCTCTCACTTCTTGGTAGACATATTGTCACAAGTATGCGTTATAAGCTTAATATTAGTTTAAGCGCTTCTGGTCTTGTTATTTAAACTTCCTCATTTTTGTAATCATATAATCAATACATCTCGCGTTTCAATTATAATATTACGTATAAGGATATTAATAACATATCAGGATTATTGAGCATTGTAAGCCTGAACAGATTGTAATTAAATTTGTATAATCGTGTTGTTATGTAAATGGTGCAGTATTATCTAGTTCTCATATCAGTAACTATGAATTAGCGGTCAACGGGGTTATTCACAATGATTCAAAAACCAATGGAGACGGCCGACTTCATCTTGCTCGATACACCACCTACCGGATCCAATGCTCTTTATTATATGTAAGCGAATTTAAACAATTTCACTATAAATTATAGCATTTAATTTATTCAGATGGATGTGCTATATTGTTGCAAAGATTAATTAAAATCTGTGCAACATTTTAAAATTTAAGTTCTTATTATATTAGTTAGATTCTTTGCTGCATTGCATTGTTTGAAATCGATGTTCCCAAATTCTATCGAATGTATTAAATTTTAAGAATTGTAATTGAAAGGGTTGACCTTGACGCATTGAAACTACACATATAACTTCCGCTAAATAAAACTGTAATAGAAACTAAACAAAGCTTATATTTCTGCCAATATTTACAAAAACTATGAACTTCTTGTCTCTATTGAGTTGTGGCAATTGAAAGTATTGGTGCACTGGTTTTCAGCGCTTATAATTTTTTTATAGAAAATAGGGACGCAAAATTTAAAATATCCCGAATACGTATTGTTCTGAAAATAGCTGATACCACAGAGTGGTGAAGCGCGACACAAAATTCCTTAAAAAAACGCTCAGTTGTGTAACAATAAATTAAACAATAAAATCACAAACAAAACTCAATATTATATTGTACTTTTGCAACACTAAATAAATAAGAAAATATATACAATTGTTCATACACAATAAAGATTAATGACTGCAAATATGGTTTAAACAGTTCCGTAATAAAACGCCATGGATAAATCAACTTAATTGAAGCTAGAAAATGTTTATGCCCAATATAATGTGATGGAGGGCAAAATATTATAATAAGTTATTAGGTGCTTGCGGTAAATCCCGTGCAACGAGTGATTGATTTTTTAAATGATCGTGTAACACAGCGTTTTTTCCATATGTCATGTATGCGGAATTATAAATGGTTCAATTGATGTGTAAGGCATTTAAGTGGATTTAAATATAGTTCTGTTCAGAATAATTATATTTATGATTTGGTTTACCTGTTGCAGTATTTTGGTTTTCCCACTACCTAATATTTAAATTGTTATTCAGTATTAATTTTAGGTTTAGAACAGATTCTAAGTAAAGCATAAAATCTGAACACATTAAAAAAATCCAATATATGTAGAATCCGAAACATGTTGTATTCATAAATAGTTAGGCGCTTTTGTTCTTAATAAACAATGTATTTTAAGGTACGTTTAGAAACTAGCAGATGTCGATAGAATAGTCAAGTTTTTGTGAGAGCATTTCCGGAGCGAGTTTCGGGATGGTCAGGTAGAAACAAAGGCGGGAGATCTCGCCCAAGCTATTATAACAGGGAGTTCTCGACGCGACGCCAACGAAGCCGGACGATGCTGAATTGAGAGCTCGTTCGAGATGCGATGGCGTGGTTGTAGTAAAAAATGGAAATATATCTATTATTATGACCCGAACTGTGCCTCATTTAATTAATATATTTCAGTAGTATCAAACACCACCATTTCCGATACTACATTTTTATTTGCCTTAATCACCACGCTTGGCAGGCGGGTTGGTGATCGCAGAACAACTGCTGTACTCGAAAGGGCGCTGCTGCCAACCCTCCGGTGAAGTGTCCTTTTGTCGCCTCTTACGAAATCCCATTAGGAAGACTGGTAGTGGTACTATTCTGCTCCGGTAACCACATGGACAAACCCCTTCTATTAAGGAGTATAAAATAAAGATTCTGATATCTACGTAGCAAGCACAATTAAATGAAAATCAATCAAATCTTTTCGGAGAAGAGTGGCACGAGAATTTTATATATAAAATATTAATGTATATAAGACAGAACTGTAGTCCACACCTGCTCTAAATGAACGCTTCTTTTGTTTAACGTAGAGACGAATTGCGAAATGAAATCCTAGAGTTTATAAAAATACAGACTGTCACTGCTGCAGTGAATAATTATGAAGCCCTTGACAAAACTGCCACGAGTAAAAATGCTGAAACTTTACTCGAAAATGCTTAAACTTTTCATATCCTTTTCAGTTAAACATATAATTATTTTAAACAAATTAACCTAATTAAGGCAAATATGAGAAAACTTAAGAAAATGTCAGAACACCTGGCCGATGTGGTAATTCAAAGGGTTATATGAATTTATTTATGCTATAATTTATGGGCGGGATGAATACGGTACGGAATATGGTACCTATAGTTTTATATTAGATCTTTTGTGTGAAGACTATATGGTTTAATGTTACAATTTTTATAAAAACGAAGTTAAACGAGCTACAGGCTCGCCTAGGACAAGCAGACCTTTGCCCATGGACACCTCCAGCTGTTACTAGACTTTATGGTTCACTGCCGGTCTTTTTTCATGTTCCCCAAGTTGTATTGGTTCGGAAAAACTTTTGCAAACAGCACATTCTAAACATTTTTTTTCTGTTTATAATGTTTTCTATGAATTTGATTTATATAAAGGGTTTAGCATAAGAATTAGTAGATAGAAATACTCAGCAGCATAAGAAAGAAGTACTAGTCTATCATAATTTGTAAGTGGTAACGTCCAGCTGAATAAAAGTACTCGCTGCAATTTCAATACATAGTAATTGTGTTTAGACATGACACATAATATATAAAATCATTTTTAAATATTAAGCACAGATATTGGACGTATTTATTGTACTGATTATGTCCAACAATTACATTATTGCTACATGATGAGATTTCTCAAGTATTAAACGTGTATTCCATCACATTACCGCATACTTAGTATACAATTAAGGCTGAAAATACGTGAAGATACACAGCTACTAGTTAGACTAGTAGTAGAATCATTGTAAATAAAACTATTTTAAAAACAACAATGGTTTTTGTTACAGAATATAATCATACAGATGACTGTATTTCTCGTCTGTGCCTTATTTTTTATGCTATTCAGACATTTTTTTGCGTTTCTTTGCTTATGTATCATTTTCATCTACAAAACATGCATGTAAGCAAAAATAAATGACAGTTACAAAGACGAACATATCACAGATCAATATGGTAAAACAGTTTTGTATAAAAAAACCATTTGTTATATTGCATATCATAATCAGACACATGTCTATATTATTATTATTTCACTATATACACATATTTGCAGTTTACATATATTCTAGAGTCACCTGCGTCATTCTGAATAAGATCACCTCCAAATACCATGAGCACAACTATACCATTTTTGTTTTATTTTATGGTATAGCGGTCAACGGAGCAGATGGGTCTCCTATTTGGTAAGAGAACTCTACCGCCCATGGATAGACACGCCACAGCTGCGCATTGGTTGTGTCGCTGTCTTTTTTACGCAACGTAAGCGGCATTGTCGCGGGCAACCGCTGGATCCAGATCGCTCAAGATCGAAGCGGGTGGGCGTCTTTGGGGGAGGCCTATGCCCAGCAGTGGACTTGAATGGGCTGATGAAGAAGAAGCGGCATTTAAAGAGCCGCCAATATCCTCACTCACGCAGCGGAACACTGCACAAGTACCGTTTCACTTAACTAGTTTTTGCAAGTGTCACGCTTCTATCATTCAATTAGCAAATAAATTACAGTTTTTTAGGATGTCAATACTAAAGTATGTAATGTTTTAACAACTCCAATGAAATTGTATCGCCCTGTGACTAAATATCCTATATCAAAGAAGTTAAACCAAGCGTGCTCTGCGTGCGAGAATGATGGATTACTTGTAGCCCATCTGTTGTGAGTTACATACATATTACCAAAACTACCTTCTATACCAACAATAAAAATAACAACCCATATTACGTAATAAAATCGTTGCAATCTGTTTTCAATTTAATTTAATGACTTAATCTATTGAAATTAACTTAAAAATACGTCAGAGTGCTATACTGATGTATATGTTGACGCACTAATTGAGCCGGCTCGTCTGAAGTGATACCACGGGCACGTTACCCATTATACAATAAAAAATCTCCGATTGAAAAACCGGCTTTGACTATTTGTAAAGTTTTATTTATGGATCTTGAACTATGAATGAATTTATAATTGTACAGTCATTACTAGATATAAATACTAGAATCCATTACTTTTCAGCTATAATCGATGAATAAAAAGTTCTCTCTTTTTCAGTAAGTTTTATAAAATAATTATTTGAATATTTTTTATTCAATTGAATACAATCTGCACAAGCAGAACCTATTAATGTCAACAGTCAAAGGGTAAAAACCTTTAAGCTTTTAAACATTTTGTTGGATTTTTCGTGCATAAAATGATATCCCCAAGGCACTTCGTGAAACTCTGTACAGAGTATCAAATCTTTGATAACAAAGTGTCGTGTGATTATAATACATGGCTTTCGTCCCTCATTTATATATGGAAAATAGATTAAAAATTAATCTCTGTCACCGCATTTGTCCAGTCACAGTCATCTCAATCTGGGCTTTGGCGATATCGCTACAAATGAGCCCGTCATGTTTTATAATAATTATCTAAAAGTTTATTTTCAAAATTAATTTGGTATAATTTTAAGTTAAAACTATTCGTCGATTTAAACAATTAATAATTGAAATAATCCAGTGGAAGGTGAGACAGTTATATTTATATGTGGTCAAAAATTGAACAAAATCTATTATCTTAGCAGAAAATAAACGCTTGTAACTAAAATTATTTTATAGTATGACCTCATTTATCATATTTTTTGTATAGAATCTGTTTAATTATTTATTAGCGCCATCTACATACTTTTTATGTAAGTAAAACTATACGTAGATACGAACCCAACAGATTGACTTCCATCGCGCGTCGTATGACTGAAAACGGCACCCATTCTAGTTCACCCAAAGCACACCACGATTCACAATTCACTATTGCCCACAAGCCCTGAGCACCTTCTGGTAAATGGTCCACGATGTATAGGGACGCTGAAAGAATCTGAAACATTATAAGGCTTGGTAATAGATGGCCTTTTATTAAAAAAATGTATACTTTGAAAATCGATCTTGAAAATCGAAGCTGCTCTAAATGTCAAAAGTTAAACTCATTTATTTTCCGATACTTATATTGTCAGGAGACACGACTTGGGTTTTGTTTCGCACCTGAAACAAATGTTTCTTGCCCTTGAGATTGAATTGAATGTGAACAAAATGTGGAAATAGTAAAGTTAGGTTTATAATGAACATATAATTCAAGAAACTTTTTATTATTCTATAGCGGATGACGGAGCAGATGGGTCTCCTATATGGTAAGAGAACACCGCCGCCCACGAGCAACCACGCCACAGCCCACGCATGGTTGTGTTGCCGGCTTTTTACGCTGCCTAAGCGACATTTTTAACCGCCTGCGACATCTTCACTCTCTCTGTGAAACTTAGTACAAGTTCCGTTTCACGATGAGTATTCTGCGAGTCCGAAATATTACTTCGGACTAGCTGGCCCAATTAGTGCGCCAGCACAAGCTTCAACATGGCTCTCCCACAGGTGCGACATTATTAAGACATTCGTCCGGCCTCGTGCATTATTAGATTTTCCATGTTATAACATATATTAATAATTATCAAGCTTAAAAACCGACATTTTCTCAAAGTATAAGCCTATATGCACCAGTATAATGTAGGTGAAATATAACTGATTTCATTCTGATGAAGTCGTTGGTATGGCAATTTTAAAAAAGAAATATTTTTCAGAAATAAATTCATAAACAGGCGAAATTTAACTAATACAATTTTTCTTTCGCGCTCAAAGTTTAATTAGTTTTTCGACTTCAAAGACTCTTTTCATTCAACAACCTGTGACTTGGTATCTCTTTTATGTATCACTAATTGTCTTTTTAAAATGTGCGTCAATTAAACGAATAATTTACGAAATTTAATTTATTCCAATTCATAAGGCAAACTCAGCAATTTAGTTTTTATAAAATATTTTCTTTTTTTATATGTCTTTTTATTTTGTTCTTTAGAGTTTTTATTGTTTTGTTTTAAGTATCTATATCATGTTTTATGATACAGTGAACAAGGGGCTCCATTGGTAAGAGATCACCGCTGCCCATGGACAATCATGCCGCAATTAGTGCAGTGTATACCTATGTCGGAGGCAATATCATCATCATCAGCCTATTCAAGTCCACTGCTGGACATAACACACTCCTCATCTCACATGGTATCACGTGGTCATCGTGGTATGGTGGACACACTAATTGGGCCGGCTCATCCGAAGTGATACCACAGGCTCACAGAATACTCAGCGTGAAACGGTACTTGTACTGTGTTTCGTAGATTGAGTGTGGATATCGGAGGCCCTCAAAAGTACCGCTTAAGTGACGTAATAAGCCGGCAACACAACCAATGCGCGGACTATGGAGCGGTTGTTCATGGGCGTCGGTGTTTTCTTATCATATAGGAGACCCATCTGTTTCGTTGTCCGCTACAGAAAAAAAAAGAATATTTAACAAGTATAAACCTGTGTTTCCGAAGTAACATCCAATTGCAGGGTGTGCAATCTTCCAGAACAGTCCTCTTTCAGCATGTCGGCGTCAATATTTCCAGCTTTATTCTGGAAACCGGCAAACACATGGTATCCTAAGTCATCTAGG
This sequence comes from Delias oraia, assembly GCA_018230265.1. Lineage (NCBI taxonomy): Eukaryota > Metazoa > Arthropoda > Insecta > Lepidoptera > Pieridae > Delias > Delias oraia. The sequence continues at coordinate 3,100 of DWCF01003048.1, read as the reverse complement.
CGCCTGGCTAGAGCGTTGCCCAGGACATTGTCACATCCGGTAACCAATACAGCCTTCCCAGCTGCAGTTACCTGTAAGAAAATCCAGCCCTATAAATCTTGGCTTCCTGGTTTCTAAAATTCTTGCATTGTAACTAAAATTTTGCTGAAATTTACTTATGGGAGTGTAAGATTGCGCGTCATTTCACTCTACGTCATTACGTAGGAGGTATTTTTTTATTTTTTGAGGCATTTTATACCACGCACTACAAATCTGTAGAATCACCTGCTTGTAGATTTCCAGAATTCATGGGCCTAGATGAGCGTCTTGCTCGTTTGCCTCCCTTGTTTTTTTATTTTTATGGTATAGCGGACAACGGAGCAACCGCGCCATAGTCCGCGCATTAGTTGTGTAGCCGTATTTTTACGTCGCTTAAGCAGCATTTTTAAGGGCCTCCGATAACCTCACTCTCTCAGCGAAACACAGTAAAGGTAGCGTTTCAAGTACAACTACTAGTTCACGCTGAGTATTATGTGAGCCCGTGGTATCACTTCGGACGAGCCGGTCCGATTAGTGCGTCAGCATGGCTCTCCCACGGACAATGTTCCATAAAAAAGAAGTTATTTATTATGTTTAACTATCAAATACCGAAAAAAACCAGTTTAGTTTCGGTGAATAATTTGCTTAGCAGTGCATTCGATATGTATCTCATAAAAACTACAAGTTTTATGAGAGTTTGCATTAGTGCAAATATTGCGTCGAATATTTAAAGTTTGCGTCAACATACATTTTATGAGTCGTACGCATATAGAATGCAAATTGTGAATTCTCCGATCAAACGTTTTATTACAATTACATGTACCACAGAATATTGCTGTTTGGAAATATATTTGAGCTGAGTAAAATCTTCTCTATGGCTGTTCATAACTAAGCATACATCATAAACGTGACTGCCTCTTCTATATTAATATTATAAAAATGTGATTGTTTGTTCATTACAATAGAACTGGCTTCGAATATATATATTTGAATATATATATTATAATATTGGATTACTACACAAATTTGAATAATTCTTACAGCTTTTGGGAGCAATACTAAGGTACCATAGTACCTTCGGTGAACATAGTGTATGTTATATATTTTTAAAATAAAAACTCCTTAGTAAAATGTCCAATAATATAGGCCAAGGGGTAAAAAATATCTAAAAATTCCTTACATCACGTATGCTGCGAGTACTATTGATTACAGAACAAACTAATTTACGTACTACGACTTTGCAGAATGTATAATTATCTACATAACTGACTTATATGTTGTACTTTTATAGTTACGTCACTGCAAGTGTAACTTTATTTTTTTTATGTAGGGCACAACAGTTCAGGTGGGTCATCTATATGATAAGTGAACACCGCCGCCTATGGACATTCGTACTCCGTGCATTGGTTGTGTTGCCGAATTTTTACACAACTTTAGCGGGATTTATAAGGACCTCCGAAATCCTCGCTCACTCAGCGAAATACAGTAGAAGCACCGTTTCACGCTGAGTACTCTGTGAGCCCGTGGTATCAAGCCGGTCCTCTTAGTGCGTCAGCATATGCCTCAGCATGGCTCTCCCACGGGTAGTGATAGTCAGATTTGCAATATAAGTCATATAAATACGGTCGAACGGTGATACTGACAAACACTGCCTTAATTATGACAAATATGATTGAGTTGTAGAGAAAAGTTTTTGTGCCGTGCACCACCACTGTGGAATTAGCAGGGGTATTACAAAACCAACATGACTTAGGGACCTACAAGACCGTATACATTCCTTAAAAGCCGGCAACGACCCGTGGCTCTGCCAGGGCCAGGGATGTCCATGGATGGAGGACGGCTTACACTGGTTGAACCGCCTGCTCATTTCCATAAAAAAATTCTGAGAATACGCTAATGATGCTTATTAGTCATTCAATCATAAAGCACTATTAACAGGCGTAAATTAAATTGTTTTGCTATTTAGGCCTCCAATTCTTAATATTTCAGTAGCAGTGAATGCGTCATTCTTCATGGCGAATAAATGCGTCAACCTTGACAGGTGTGTGTCATCTGTCATTGTCAGTTTATATATTAAACATTAAATTGATAAAAATGTATTTGAAGGTAAGTATTATGTAGAGTAAAACAATAAAACTTTTTGTATCATTTTAAAATATTTTTAAGTATAATCAATGTAATCAGTTAATTGAAGTTTTATAAAATGCATATTCATTATTTAAATATTTTTTTTTAAAAATACAACATTTCTATATACCTTACCATAAATATCAGGTGTTAGTGAAATCTGTCAGGAAGGCAATTCCGACTACCGACTACAAATCTACTATCCGACTACAAAAATGCAATTCAATTAGCGTATCGGTAAATGAAAATATAATATAAAAAAATATTGTTATGAAACAGTACTAATACTATGTGTCACAGAGTGAGTGAGGACATCGAAGGCCCTTAAAATGCCGCTTAACCTGTGTAAAAAACCGGCAACATAAACAAAGCGCGGGCTATGGCGCGGCTTCATATAGGAGACCCACCTGTTCCTTTGTCCGCTATAGAATATATAAAGGTTTGGTCCAAAGATTTCTGTGGTTCCATATGTAACTGGACCGGGTCGGCTTACCGCGTAAAACTAGTAACTAATAAAATATTACTGAGAAATATTCAATGAAAATGTCGTTTTTAACTTATATTTAGCGATAGTAGACATCTCTAACAATAACATATTACTTTGACGTCATGTGTATTTCTTTCATTTTCTAATCAAAAACCAGGAATTGATTTTAATACGCAACGCGTGAATCTTGTTATGACATTTCGTCATGTACAGATGTCTAAATATGTGTCAAATTGACATTTGATAGAATTTCAAATATTAAGTCCAAAGAAGAATTCTATATACAATCAAACTTTTTCATCTGTTTAGGTTCGCTTTTTAAGTAAATAAGTTTATATTTGTTAATATATATTTTACTGGTATTTAGGTAATATGCATATATTCTATATAAGATGATCTATAGTTAGGTATTTTTTGCATCCGTGGGAGAGCCATGCAGAAGTATAAGCTGACGCTTTATTTGCGCCA
>DWCF01003047.1:0-21167 GCA_018230265.1 Delias oraia | reverse complement strand
AAAGAGTAAGAAAAAAGGCAGCTCCACGCATATAAGAGCCATGCTTAAGCATATGCGGTCACACTAATTGGGCCGGCACGTCCGCAGTGATACCACTGGCTCACAGAATACTCAGCGTGAAACGGTATTTGTAATGTGTTTCGCAGAGTGAGTTAGGATATCAGAGGCCTATAAAATTGCCTCTAAAGCGGCGTAAAATACCGGCAACACGACCAATGCGCGGACTATGACGCGGTTGTTCATAGACGGTCGTGTTCTCTTACCATATAGGAGATCCAATTCCACTGATCGCTATAGAATAATAAATTTGATTTCGTATCGTACTAATTAAAGTTTGTATATTTTTGTATGATTCGCAATATAATTGTTCTGTGTTAACTAGCTACAAGATTCAATATGATTATTTGTATTTGAATTGTAAAAAAAAATTAACAAGCTTAAAATTAATAACGAAGGCCAAATGAATTTTCAATGTGAGTCAACAACGGATTGAGTTAAATCGCCTGTGCGGCGGCTTTCACAGCCATTATCAGGCAATAGCAGAGAGGAACTATAGAGTAAAAGCTATGTGAAGCTTTCTGACTGACAAACAAAAACCTATTGGTTATGATGGCTGCGTTTTTAATCTTGTTATTGCTATGTGAAGTGTTCGAATGTATTCAGATGAGAATAAGAGGATTGTGGGTTTTTAATCCTACTGTCGAGTTCTACTATCTCTGAAGCTCAATAAAAAACCCACGGTATTTTTACCTCGTACTAAGTAGTAGTCTAAAGGGAAATGTAATGTACGTTACTATGTAAGTAGCTTTATTTAATTTGTATCTGTAATTAATAAATAATTACAGATTTCATAAATTTTAAAGCTAAATTAAAGGAACATTTATTTTGTTATATAGACTTACGAAAATATATTTAATACAATATATTTAATATCTGAAATCAAAAAACCGCGGTATAGTTTATATTATTTATTATGGTAATTTCATATTTTTTTTCCTAAAATATTTGGTAGTGTTACCGATATCCTCTGTGGTTTAAAAACATATTTCATAATAATGATGCAGCAGTAGACTTCACTAAAACCTACTACCCTGTAAATGGTAAGTGTGTATTATTGTGTTTGCTTTGATACGGGATCCGAATTGATGAACGAAAGACAATGGCAGCATACTTGTGGCTGCAAAAGTGTATTGGAAAGTTATTATTGCGAATACCCAGCAATCGCCGAGTTGGCAGATCTTCAATAAGACTTTTCTGTGAATATACGCTAACATTATTGTATTAATAAGTAATTGTGGCGATAGGCAGGCCACATTGCACGTAGAACAGATGGTCGATGGGGCCGAAAAGTGTTAGAATGGCGTCCACGGACCAGCAAGCGTAGTGTAGGTTGTCCACCCACAAGATATACCCACAAATAAAGATCGCCGGAATTCACTGAATGCAGGTCGCCTCCGACAGGTATGCATGGAGGTCCGAAGGGGTGGCCTATGTCCAGCAGTAGACGTCCTACGGATGAAATGATGAATGATGATGATGAAGTAATTCGGTGTATAAATTAAAAATTAAATAAATTTCTTTTTTGGATCATTGAGAATAGCTTATAAATTAAACTATTGAAACTATTACTACCAGCAACATTATAGACAAACCATACATTTCATATGCTTTTATTTGTGCTTTGTGCAATTTAGGAGAATCATTTTGATGATGCAATAGAATTATGCTCAATTTCAGGTGATATGAGAAACAATTGAATTTAATATTAAAAATCAATTATATACTAATTCGTCCAGTGTTAGATGTCATTATCATCCTAATTCAATAATTAGAATTTAGTTTAGATTCTCGATATTGGTAATAGTTTATGGTTTGATGTTATGTTCTGGCGAGGACAAAGAATAAATAAAGATTATTTTCATAATTCTCAAACGAGCAAGACTGTTTATTTTTATGATTCATAAAAATCTTAAATAATATGTTTACAAACGTATTTACAAACTAAAATATAAATGCATTTTGTGTTGAATATTTTTTAAAACAAATAAAACACTGATGTATTTTAAAATAAATAAGTTAAACATGAACGAATAAAAATTTGTTTGATAAATACTTTATCACCAAATTAATTTATAATTGATAAAAAAATTAATAAAAATGAGTATTTTATCATACAAGCATCATCATCAGCTTATCAAGTCCACTGCTGGACTCTCATAAGGCCTCTCATAAAGACGCTCACCTATTACGATCTTGAGCGATCTGGATCCAGCGGTTGCCCAAGACCTTCATGAGATCGTCTTTCTATAATGTGGCGGGACGTCCCGGACTCTGCGTTTTCCGGTACGCGATCGGCACTCGAAAACCTTTCTTCCCCATCGGTTGTCGGTTCGTCGAGCGATATGGCCAGCCCATTGCCACTTCAACTTCGTACAATAACGATATGTTATTAATAACAATCTTGAATATAATAAGTGGTAAAATAAATGACTTATAACACTTTGGTATACTTGAAAAAAAAATGGTTCGACGGACCTTATACTTAATCTCTGTTGCCGGGGCTGTACCCTTTTTTAATTTAGGAATGCCATACGTTATATCACGTCACGTGACCCGAATTCGGATGAACGGTAAGCTGTAAAGTTCGTTCGGTTCAACTTTTTATACTGTTAAATTTTTCCAACAAGTTAAATTTTATTCTAGGCGACGAACAACGTTATTTTGTGTTGTGTGCTATAAATGTTATAACTTATAATTGATTTTAACGTTTAACAAATTATTTACTCACATTTACGCGTTATATATTTTCGTTAATTCGTTATTTTATGGTATAGCGGACAACGGAGCAGATGGGTCTCCTATATGGAAAGAGAATAACGACGCACACGCACGACTTTTTTTTAAATTGACTAACGCTATTAGCATAAGGTTCTACAGCTTCACACGGACTTTTGGGGTCAGCACAAACGTACAACTGCGACACAGTCCACGCATTGGCTGTGTTGTCGGCTTTTTACGACACTCGAGCGGCGTTTTTAAGGGCTCCGATATACTAAATCACTCAGCGAAACAGTAGAAGCACCGTTTCAAGTACAATGACCATTTTATGCTCAGTAGCTCAGCTGTGAGCCCGTAGTATCTTCTTACTTCGGACGAGCCGGCACAATTAGTGGGTAAGTATCGCAACTTCTGCAAAAAAGGAAAATAATCAATAAAATAATAATAATTTCGTATCTTGACGTTTGATTTTTTTATATGATCAACGTGACATTAGAAAGACCTCAACCAGAGGGAGAAAAATCTCTCTTATCGTTAAAAGTCCGGTATGAGAGCTAAGGACCAAATGTAGCGCAATATTTGAATTGAATCTAAGATGTTTGTTTTGTTGTAGTAATCTCTCGAGACTTGTGGAGTAGATTTCAAGAAAGATTTTATGAAGACGAAAATAAACGAGTTGTTGGTGGATTTTAAATTGATTCAGAAAGTTGTATAAGTCAGGTGGTCTTAAGGATTGAAATACGTTTGCATTGCAGTGTAACGCCCCGGGGAGTGCGGCAAACATTGTTACGCGATAACTTATATTCGATTCTATAATAGAATAAACTTTAGAATACAACGAAAAATCGAATCGTAAATTTTACGCTCGCTCTCTTTCCTATTTAAGTTTTCATGCGTGTTCAATTTATTCCTAGAGAAATTCGAGTTACAACCAATCTTATACAGCATTTGCGAACAAGGCTATCAAAATGCTATTTTGAAATGTTGCTTTCCTCCTTACAATTTAATTTCTCTGTTTTTTAAATTTAGATAGAAAAGTAAAGTATTTATGTCTTTAATAATATGAAATGCCTGTCTAGGAACAATAAGATAACCGTAATAATATATATCGTAATATATTAAATACCTTTCTAGCTATACGCAGATAAAGATAACCGTCACTGTTGGTCTTATTTTAATTTTAACAACTTGGTTTACCTATTAATTACTTAAATTATGTTGATTATCACAAAAAATGCCCACAAATTAAATTTATTTTGTATTCTATTTAATTTAAAATTGCTATTGCAAAATCCTATAGAAATATTTAAATTTTAAAAAATATGATCAATGCGACATTCTCTGAAATGTCCTTTTAAAGGAAAAGTTCTCTCAGATCTGTTCACAATAAACATAAAAACATTTTCCCAATCTAAGAACTTCCTTTTTTGAAGCCGTTTTAAATGTTATACATGAAGAAATATACCACTTAAAGAGATATCTGATCTCACTATAGCATGATCAAAAGTAGTTTAACTAATGGTGCGTAATTGTCACCACCGTATTTAGCATTCGTAATGTAATGTTAGCAATAACAATGATTATACTGTCAGTTCTGTTTGAGTAGATTAAGCGGAATACCGTGGCTTATTGTTGAATCGCGTGGTTATGCTTAGGTAAATGGCGGCTAAGGTAATTAGTAATTTGCAACAGACCCGAATAGATAGCGTGCACTCGCTAAATTTATTGCAAAACAAAATAACTTTTTAACAATACCTTATTCACGAAGAGGTTTAAATAAGGCTTTAAAGCGAAATATGTGTGCGGAAAGTTCTTACGAAATCTATGTACCGGATGAAAATTGCTTCATGTGCACTTTAAACTGTTTAGCGGACTGCGCTTCTTTTAAAATCTCCTAACAATATCGTGCTTTGAGAAATATTTAATATTGGCTGGCTATAAATTGTATTTAAATAATAAAATCATCATCATCATCATAATTTCAGACGTAAGACGTCCACTGCTGGACAAAGGCCTCTCCCTTGGACCTCCATGAATACCTTTCAGATGCATCCAGCGTCTTCCGGTGACCTTTATAAGGTCTGTCAACCTTGTGGGTGGACGTCCCATGCTGCAAGTAATAAAATAAATAATAATGCTTTAAATAAATTAATATTAACTGTAAAATATGAGATTGTAGGATAAGAAAACATTTAAAATAAAACGTTTTTATTTGTAGCAAAAGGGCAATTGAGTGAATCGAAATTCAAAACCAAGATATGCTGCCACACGGTTATGTATGACATGATTGCGGTACAAGAATGTATGTAAAGCTTTGTTTAAATTACTAAAACTAAGGTATATTTTCTAAATCTCATTAATTATTTTTATTGTATATTTATATAACAAAGTGCCGCTTAAGCGATGTAAAAAGCCGGGAACACAACCAGTGGGCAAACTGTGACGCGGTTGTTCATGGAAGGCGGTGTTATCGTACCATATAGGAGACCCATCAGCTCCATTGTCCGATAAAGAATAAAAAAATATATATATAATAGCCTGGTAAGGTCATGTCTGAATTAAGGTTCGATTGAATTCCCTTCTTAGTTATACTAAAACATTTAATTTATAGAAAATCTAAATTTATTAGAATCCTTTGATCTTGTTTATGCCATAAATTTATAGATATAGTAAAAGGCTTGATTACTTTAATCTAATCCTGCATATAAGCACCATTTACAGGTGATCTCCAATCTCTTAACAAAATTATCCAACTAATTTCCCCGCCTTAACTTAGCAATAAATTTTAATACGGGGTTAAAGCTCCTTAACTAGGAGTAGATTTGTCCTAAAAACTATTTAAAACTATACGGTACTATTAACCATATTCTTCGGGTGTGTCATAAACATACAAATTATTGTAAAAAAAATAAAATGCCGTTATATTTACATTGTTTTCAAATAAATAAATATAGAATATATTTTCATTGAACTGTTAATAACATCTATGGGCCGCTCAGTAGTACTTTTAAAAATTATAATTTCGTACAGTATACGCAAAAATATCGTATTTTAATGTCTTATATGAATTTGGCGTATTAGCGTTAATATATTAAAACCAATAATTGTGTATGTGTTTCAAAAATTAATTAATTCTGAAAACCATTATAGGTTTTAGAATTACCATTACTATCCCATTTATTTATTATTATATCATTTGTTTACAAAAAGAAACCTCATTTTTTTAAATAAACTTGATAAATATATTTATTCAGTAATGTTAACGTAAAGTTTAAAAGAAAAGAGGGCATTGTCGCTGTGGTATCTTATGTACACAGCACACCCACTGCAATACTTATGAATAAAGACAAGAGAAATTTGTTTATTTTCATCAAGAATATCTCTTTCGCACTTTACGATAAAACTTTACGCGTGTAATATTTTTTTTATTCTGTAGCGAACAACGGAGCAAGTAGGTCTCCTATCTGGTAAGAGAACACCGCCGCCCGCTTTTTACACCACTTAAAATGCCTTTTTAAGGACCTCCGATTTACTCACTCACTCTGGTAAACACAGTACAAGTACCGTTTCAAGCTGATTATTCTGTGAGCCCGTGGTATCACTTCGGACGAGCCTACCCAATTAGTACGTCAGCATATGCTTCAGCATGGCTGTCCCACTGGTGAGACAGTATTAAGACACTATCCCGGCCACTATCAAGGTCTTCCAGAGACCGAAATTATAAATTAAATTATGAATGTCCGGATTGGGATTCTTACCCGATACCTCGAGCTTTATGTAACACTTTTAAAAGCATTAAACTATGAGGCTCTCGATAAAATTGAATACTTAATATAGTAAACATACATTCATCATTTAATAAAATACATTTGATAAACCGGTTCACGAGCATAACAAGGGACGAGAAAATATGAAAATAATCTTGCATCTAACATTTACCACGTTAAAGCAAGCCTGTCTATAAATTCTTCGACAAATTACTATATTACCTGAATATTCCAATAAATAGTTTAGCGTGTTAACAAATCGCTGAAACCTCAACATGGCTAGTTTGTTGTCGTACTTCCGGTAACCATAGTTGCGATCTCGTAACAGACAAACATAGATGCCATTGCATTAATGGTCGTTTTAGCGTAGTACTGCTGAATACACGGTTTAAAGTTACTTCATGAATATTGAACATCGCGTACGTTCTACAGAACCCATGCACGAGCGGTGCGAGGCTTAGTTTGATGAATCACTATGGACATTTAAATTGTAACTTTATACTCAATGATTTAATATATATTTTAATTACGTTTACAAGGCTAACACGGATCTAGCTAGCTGTTTGTTTTATTTTGATTTTACGATGGAAAAGGGAGATTCCCTTTTCCCATGGCTATATAGCGGACAGGTCGCCTTCGACAGGTATTCATAGTGGTCCAAGGGGGAGGTCTATGTCCAGCAATGGACGTCTCACGGCTGAAATGATGATGATGATGACAGACAACAGAGCAAGTCTTATATATTAAGATATCATCGCCGATCATGTCAATCGCGCCACAATTCGCGCTTTGGTAGTGTTGCCTGCTTTTACGACCCTTATGATGGACCCCTTATCCTCACTCAGTTTAATATAATACAAGTACTCTTTCACGTTGGTATTTTGTAAGCCCTTGGTATGCACGATTCAGCTGATTAATGCGTCAGCATAAACTAAAGCATTGCTCTCTCACGGATAAGACAATTTGACCTAGATCTAAAACAAATCTACACTCAGATATCACTTAAAGTTTTCCCAATAATGGGCGAACATTAGTTTTTATTTCTTTTTAACTCAACAAAAGCAGGTATAAGTTTAACATGTCCGTGAATCTGTAGGTAAGGATGTCAATATGGTTTCCTTTTTTTTAGTTGTATTACTAAAGATTTCTTTTTTGTTATGTAATAAAAATCTTATTATTAAATCATTGTTAATTATAATTAATAGGCTTTTTAATTGTTTTAAAATATCTGTAATAGATCTAAGTTTTGTGTTGAGATTTCATCACTCTTTTAACATTTCTATTGCTTATCTAACACAAGAGAATTCATTCATGGCAAAGCAAAAGATTAATTTTAGAAAAGTATCATTAATAATTCGAAATATGTATCGTTCACTTCGTATACTCTCACAAAGAACTGAAAACCGATTCAAGCACCAGACTCTCCATAGAATTGTCATTTAATTTCATGAGCAGTGAAATGTATCTTAAGTCGCATGTATGCAGTCTATAAATTTATTGGATTGCATTTGCAAATCCATAACGAAATAGAATATAAGCTGTGGAATATATAGAGAAGCCCGTGGAATCTCTCGGGAGATTCAAGTCATAATCCACTCGAACAATATCGATATATTTCAAATTTCAGATAATGATTACATTCAATGGTAAGCTCAAGAAGATAAGCCCATCGATAAAATTGAAGCATACGTAATAAGGATTTTGGCGAAATAAGCTTCGAAACTTCTAGCCTATTCATATGATACATAATCTTCAATAGCTCTTGTTGAGGCTATATTTTTAAATGTTAGGATATAATTTTATATGCCATAAAAATTTTGTACGTTAAAATAACATAGACTGTTAAGTAAATAAGACGTAAACAAATTTAAATGTCGAAAAATGACAATAACTCCTACAGCAAGAGAAACGTATGCATGCGTTTGACAGGACAAGCAAAAACCTTTAATAATACCAAAACATCATCATCATCATCATTTCAGCCGTAAGACGTCCACTGCTGGATATGAATATTCTTTGAATATTCTTACTAAATAATTTAATACTATAACTGTACTTGAAACGGTACTTCTACTGTGTTTTGCTGAGTGAGTGACTGCTGCTTAAATGCTGCTGAAAGTGCTGCGTAAGCGGCATAAAAGGACGGCAACACTACCAATGCCTGGAGTGTGGCACGGTCACCTATGGGCGGTGGTGTTTTCTTACCGTATAGGAGACAAACCTACTCCTTTAAAAAAATTAAACGGGTTTGTAATATATACAGATAAACCAGTGGACCAATTTAAAAAAAATGGACGGTCTACTGATGGAAAATTAGATTCATGTTGTTTGATATATTTTAAGGGTAAATAGTTAATCTACGTTCACACTCGTAATATTTTTTTGAAGAAGGTTGTATGACTAATGTAAAAAAAGGCTGAAGATATTAACCTTAAATGTTATGATTACACACAATGCCTAGTAAAACCGGTATTATTATTACAGATTATATTCTACCACAGACACTCAATTCTTTTGTTATTGCAATAAAAAGTAGATTAAATTTCAGCTCTATAAAATACAGTAATGAAAAGCTAAAATGAATGGAATAGTGACGTCGGAATAAAATGGAATTAAAGTAATCTCAGATTTCGATTCTGTTTCATACGAAATATTTTAATCTTCGCTGGAATTTCTTCAAATATCCCGACAATTATAGATTTATTTGGCAACTATTTTCAATCTTATACAATATTATCTCTTAGTATATAAAATAATCGGAAAATTAGTTCATATTTAATCCACTTACAGCAATTGGATATTAGGTCAAAAACTATGAATGTATATTATGATCAATAAACCAACTTGCATATGGCCCGGGTAGCTCAGTTGGTAGAGCATTGGACTTTTAATCCAAGGGTCCAGGGTTCAAGTCCCTGTTCGGGCGAAACTTTTGCGAAAATCCAATCTATATACGCCGCGCATAATAAGATGCGTTATATTAACAGCAATGTCACCTTGCATTCTAACTCACCCAAATACAAAAAAAAATATTTTTTTTTTTATTTGATAGTTTTGAATAGTGATTAAACTTAGTAGCTATTAAATACAGTATAGCGGACAACTGAGCAGGTGGGTCTCTTATATGGTAAGAGAAAGCCGCCACCCATCGACAACCGCACCACAATTCGCGCATTGGATGTGTTTCCGACTTTTTATGCCACTTACGAGGCATTTTTAAAGGCCTCCGATATACTCACTCACTCTGCGAAACACAGAACAAGTACCGTTTCACGCTGAGTATTCTATTAGCACTTCGGACGAGAGTACCCCTCTCACGGGTGAATTTTTTTTGTTGTTAATGTTATTAAAGTATTATTTTGTTAATATACGATATATGCCTTTTTATGTGATTGTTTTATGTGATTGATTTTTTTTTCATGAGTTATGTACGTACGGTATCGTAGGTAATGTAATTTAAAGGATTCTCATAAGACAGAGGCCGTGTAGGAAAACTATGGATCACATTATTGCATAGTAGGTGCCTATCAGTTATCTCTGTATTGGACAGGTCAAGGGTTGCGTACTCACGCTTGAGATCACACGCGATCTGTCTGAAGCACGCATTCGGAACATGTCCTATCTCGTTGTGCAATCTTCACAAACTATTATAATTTGACCTGAAACCGGCAGTTAGATAAGTATAAGTCGTTTTATATAAAGCTTTTATTAAAACTACTAATATTTTTATGTGTACCGATAATTATTGTTACTCCTGCCGAAGTATCGTTCTAATTACATTCTTTTTATAAAAGGGCTGCTAAATATTACATTGGAGTGTATTTTACTGGCGTTAGGTACTCAAAAAAAATACCTACGCCAAAATACGAATTATCAAGGAAATCGCTCTAAAACGGGTAGTTCACAAACACTGAATAAGATTGAAATATTTAATGATCTAAAAGACGATTCCGAAAGCGAATAACTGTAAAATAACTTAATTTCTTCTTTTTCTCATATTTATATATTACATTCTGCGTTAAAATTCTGTTTGTGTTTTAAAAAGGTTAGCTAAAGTGATGAAAGCTAAAATGTGAACTCAAATTACATTAGTATTTCTATACTCACTTAGAAATTGTTCATGAAATCGAATTTGAAATAGTCCAGAATTACATTTAAATATAAAATGTACTCCATTCGAAATTTAACTCATTTAATATTATTCAGATTTGGGAGAAAATTTTGTACATTTTCGTACGTAACAAAGAGCTTTAGGTCAATTCCATGCTTGCAAATTAACTTATAAGAAATTTGCTTACATTTTGTATTCAGCAGTAAGCACAATTTGCAATCAGCAAAGCCTATTACAGAGTCTACAACCGAGGCCGCATATTTATAGAACCGTTAAGCATATTGTCATAACGCAATTTCATCTCCAGGGACCATTACTTCATCAGGAATTCTAAAATCCCTAATCCCACGGTATCATAATATTATTATCGAATTTAATGAATTCGGTTTTCAAATTTCGTAAATTTCTGCTTTAAGTTTTCAATCTCTACAACTTCCACGGCCCTGTCAATTATTCATTGGATTTTCAATTCATAATTCAGTTTTTCATTTCTATACTCAAGTGATTATTATAATATCTGATATGTTTTTAATAAGCAGTATTCATATGTATTGAATACTGAACATTTATATATTTATTATAAAAATTGAGAACAAGTATTGACAGTATTTTAAGGTTAAAATTACCAATAGGGCTAGTCAGTTTTCTATATTCTGATTTATATACGGTTCCTTCATGAGTTTATGGCATTCCTAAATAAGAAATATAATAATGAATAAAACGCGGGTAAATCGTTTTGACACGTGGGATTCATGGTGAAGCAATAGTCGGTCCGGCTGAGACATTGTGGGCTCACAGAATACTATCTTAAAACAGTACTTAAATTGTCTTTCGTCAAATTAGTGAGGATACTATAGGCCTGTTAACTTATCTGGCATAAGCGGGCCGTGATGCTGGCTTTTTACGCTGCTCGGATTGTGGCGCGGTTATCACGGGCGTCGGTGTTCTCTTATCATCAAGGAAACCCATCTGCCCCGTTACCTGTTATGTAATAAATTAAATTATTCTTTAAGTTGTCCTAAAAATTGTAGCTTCAAATCTTCAGAATTGGTCTCCTTATTAATTTTTATTTAAATACTCTGGCATTCCGAATAAATTAAATGAATATCACACATATACTAGACACATACTGTCATTATTTTAAAGAAAGCGACAGACGAATATGAGATTTGTACACTTTAGCCAGTAGATTCTGGTGGTTACTCATCAAACTAATTAGGATAATCTAATTTTGAGATAGTTAGGGAGATAGAGTACCTATTCCGGCGTGACATAAATTGAATTCAACGACTATACAACAAATGGACCAAACTTCCTTTGATCTATTAACGCCATTCCAATTTAAAACATCCGCTCTATTAACGTTTTTGTCAGTATTTCGAAGACTAATTATTTGACAATCGCCAAAGATTGATTTAAACTTAACGATATTTTCACTTTCAAAATGTTTCTTGAATAAAATCAATTTTCGTTTATATTAAAACAGCTTTAAAATAAATTTTACAAAAATAATAGAAAAGATAATTTTAAAAAGCAGTAGTAAACAAGGGTTTATACGTTTTGTGCTGAACTTTCATTACAATGGCTTCAAATATCATTTTTAGTAGATTACACGATATATATTAAAAACTTTTAATCCCTGAACTATGAGATTCGGTTGCAATGCATAGATTTGCAATTCTGCAACACACAAAACCACAGAGCCTACAGATCGGTAATCATAACAGCTTTTGAGTGCGTTCATTAGTATCGCTTGTGTGTATCGCACTGTTATTCGGTCTGATGGCTTTAAGAGTAGATTGGATGGATTAGTTGGTGTTCTCGAAAGATTATTATTGATCACTAGAAAATGAACAGGGGTTATTGTCAACATAAATAAACATATTGTCTATGTGTGTGTGTTTATATTTATTAAATCTGAAATGAAGCTGTGATTTTAGTATAAGAGTGGGTGAACACTAGGCGATTCAAACGATTAAGAAAAGCTTGCTCATGTATGTTTACCATCTACAGTTCTGTTTATTTATAAAATGCTCTTCCAAATTTTTAGTAAAGATACATTGTTTCAACTTTCAAGCACTGAGTAGAGCAAAATGACTAAGCCCTGTATGGCATAAGGAATTACTATTGTATTGTATTGAATAACAATATAAATAATTTTTCAAAATTGGCTCTATCGTGGAAAGTGGCATTTCGTGTTCGTAATATTCTTGAGAATGTCACAACCGAAAAACGGTAAACTTATTTCAACATGAGCTTGGAGTTATTTAATGTACGAATCCTTTATTATTGCCGCAGCAGCAGTACAAAGTAAAATACACACAAACCGCAGAACAATTAAAGTTATACGTAGCTTTGTCAGACCTTAATTAAATAGACGATTTTCATAAAGCCAATGTCTCAGTCTCAACTAAAACTTTGAGTTAGAACAAAAGTTACACAAGCCTGCGGCTTCAAGTTTTTCGTACAGTTGGAAGCATTGCATCGTTTTCTGAATTTATTACAACAGCGGCACGTATATCGTCTGCACTCTGTCTAATAAATGCTCGCCTGATGCGCTGGCCCAGGTGATCCCTGAGACGCCTATCCCGCTCAATGCTTATTTATTTCATCAAAGCGCTTTGGAGAAATTCAACTCAAGAAGTCCATGAATCGCATGCTTTTTAATCATTTTCATTTCTATTCGAAAATGAAAAAACCGATTTATATAAGTGAATGTTAAATGGTATTAATTTAAATATCTATATTTATGCCCTAATAAATATGAATTTCCGCACTATTTCGATTGGTTTTTCCTGTGCTCAATAGCTTTTCATTTCAAGTGTATACGCGTACACCATACAACAACTGTAGTCAAAGTTTATTTAAAACTTCTTACTTAATGCGTACCATATTAAAGTTATCAGTGGAAAATCAAATATGAGAAGCCGTACTTTACAAATATTTTGATCGTGTATTATGTAAAGATAGTTTTACTGACCTTAATTTCTTACGTAATTATTTTCTACTGTAGTAACCTGAAAATTATAAGTAAAGTTGTTGTTATTTTATCATACTAAATGTTTAATGTATTTTAGATATTTACGTACTGTCTACATAAAATAAGAAACTAATTTCGAATAAATTGTATACGTTTATTCAACAAATTACAAGCGAAGTATAAGAATTGTCAAATATATTGTGATACCACGGGTTCACAGAATGCTCAACGTGAAACGGTACTTGTACTGTGTTTCGTTGAGTGAGTGAGGATATCGGAGACCCTTAAAAATGCCGTGTAAGTGGCATAAAAAGTCGCCAACACAACCAATGCACGGACTGTGGCGGTGTTCTCTTACCATATAGGAGAACTACATGCCCCGTTATCCGCTATACTATATATAAAGTTAAGTCTTTTATTAAGAAAAGATTTCTTACAAAGGACATGAGTTCTTTAGCAATAGTGTCCCTTAAAATTTGAACGTTAATACAGTTATGAATGTTAATATAAATAGATAGCTTTGAAAGATTTGATTTGTAGCTTAATTTTTTAACTATTCTATTCAGAACTGGGCGTATTCGTGAATAAAATGTTCATACTGTTCACGAATTCACACTTTTGAAAACGAGTTGTTAAGAGGTCCTATTTTAAATAAATATTTTTAACTGTTATCTGTGAGTATATTTTCTTTTGTTATACATAAACTTTTATTAAAGTTATATAATAAAACAATGGTAAAGATAAAAGGAAATAATTATGTTAAAAGAAACAAAAACAAGATTACGAATCGTAAAGCATTGTATATTTTGCTGTGTCAACTAATAAATATCTTTAATAAATCAACAGTATGATTTATAAGTTTGTAACAGGTATAGTAATTTATTCTAAAACTATTTCGCATTAAAGCATGAACATTCGACGTAAATAGTTTCATCCCCGCTAGGAAAGATTGATATGTTTATAGCGAGGGGAAGACTAATAGATTCAATTAGTAATTATTATTCGCTTGGTGTTCAACTCGAGACAAGTTGCGGAAACAGGAGACAGAAGCAACATGGGAATGTGTTTGAACGTTATTGTCCCAGAAGCATGTTTCGCAAATTAATCGGATTTCGTACTATATCACAGTCTTCCGTCATGAAAGTTGTACGCCCTACCAATCTTACCTAATTTGAATTTCAGTATTACAACATAATGATTGAGATTTAACGGAGACACAAAATTCAAAAACTGAAACGGAACTTTGGGTTTTAAACTTATCGTGAGCTGCATTCTACTGATATATTAATCCTTAATAATAGTAATTGTAAAAATAATCATATTAAGCAATACTTAATTTACGTCTCACTTTTGATGTGTGTTAAATTATTAATAGATAAACGTAAATAAAAGACCCTTAATGTAAAATCCCAAAAGGAGGGTGTTTTGCCTTAATCACCACGCTTGGCAGGCGGGTTGGTGATCGCAGAACATCTGCTGTTGGAAAAAATTTAAAAAAATCAACATGAGGCCTATGTCCAGCAGTGGACTTGATAGGCTGATGATGTTGAAAGTAAAACCCTAAAAGTAAGTTAAAATATTTTTAGTTATAAGTACAAATCTTTAATTTTTAACAAGTTTTAATTGATAGTATTGACTTAATTAAAAAAATTGTAACAAAAAGTACATTGTCAAAATAAAATGGTTGTTCGATATTGACAATGTCAAGTATCTTTTATTTTTGACGGAGCCATTTCTCGAAGTAATATGTTCAGAAGATGGCTACCAGATCTATAACAGTACAATAAATTGGTTGTATCGGTGGCGTAACGGCTGCACGTAATGTGCGTAAAGCCTCGGAAATCTTATATCAACACTAGTTTCCACTCATTTGTCGCGTGTATGCCCCTCAAAGCCCATAGGTAAATATTTGGTTATATGCAGGCTTACAGAATATATGTTCTGTTTACAAAGAGGTAAGATAACACTGTGGGACTTTTTATGAAAATGAATGCATTTAACACAGTTGAAGTCTATATAGAGAGTAAGGAAATAGCGCAATTAGGTTTACATTAAATGAATTATTAATTATCATTGCCCATCCACCCGTAATTGAATAAATTATGGTCTAATCTATCATGGACTATAGATTAAAACTCAAATGGTTATTACTAAATGTACATAGGAAAGTAGAGCCAAAATACAACTGTTAGCTAAAAACTATTCAACTCACTTGATTTTGATTGCCCGTACTAGTCAATATTGTTCGAAATTCAAAAAATCTGTGACCAGAGCTCGACTCGCTGAAGATGAAATTTGTAAGAGAAAAACATCCCTGTCATAACTCGAAAGGTAATAAGGATCGCATAGTGAGGGGTGTCACCAACGTCGTTTAAACACCTACTCAACGTGTCCAGCATTTCAAATGTCACTTCCTTAATGTGGATCTTGACGGGGCTGAGGATAAATTGTCTACCCAACTGTTTCATATATTTCAAACATAAACGTTCTTTGAAAAAAGTATGAAATCCCATATACATTTCTATGAAGATAACAGAAAAGAGTTCTCATTGATTTTGGAAAATTTTATTAGCTTTATTGATAACTTATAAATTAAGCTCCATAAAGGCCTTAATTTAAGTCATAATATTTTATTATATAACAGTATTTTTACTTAAACATTAATACAATAATTCAGAATTTTCTACAAACACTGACTAAAACTTTTTTTTTACTCCATAGTGGACAATGGAGCAGGTGGGTCTCATATATGGAAAGAGAATACCGCCGCCCATGAACTACCGCGCCATAATCCACGCATTGGTTGTGTTTCCGGCTTTTTACGCCGTTTAAGCGGAACTTTTAAGGGCCTCCGATATCCTCACTCATTCTGCAAAACACAGTACAAGTACCGTTTCATACTGAGTATTCTATGAGCCCGTGGTATCACTTCGGACGAACCACAGGTGAACTTCTACATGTTATACTAAAAATTGCATAAATATATGTGATTTTACAAATTGGTAGATGTTTTAATCTAGTAGTTTACCTTTACAGTTGTTTTAAATTTAATTATAATTCCTAGAACTGTTTCTAAATTGATTAAAATCTTAGTAGATATAATGTCGTTGGTATACAGAAATTACGACCATAAAAACGATCCGATTTGTCATGATATATCATTGGAACGCACCTGAACAGTAATAACAAAAGAGTGATTGTTATATACGTTTTTATGTCTCTTCATTGCCGCATTTTATGTGCTTTGTATTGCTTTGATTTAAGACTGAGGCTATTGTTTTACCAACGAACCGGTTGGCAAACAGAATCACTACAATCATTATCATATTTTCTCTTGCAAAAACTGCTCAAATATCTCTTAGTTGAAGAATTGTATAGAAATAGTGTATTAAAGTTAACATTTTTATGTTATATTTGTATTTTCCATATGGACGTGGAAAGTTTGCTATCATAAATTGAGAATATTATTCGAATGGCTTAGTAGAATCTAAAATTATTACCGAGCCTGCATGGAATATTTTTCAACGAGAATAGGATAAAAATTTACACTACATTTTTATTAATTTTCACGCAAAATTTTTAGTAACGACCGGAGTCGTCCATCAAATGAAACTGAATATTTATTTTTAAATTAGTTTTTAAATAATGAAAAGCATAGCAAAAATTACATTTTTATATTTGTAGTAGCAACTGCATATGACGGTTTTAATCTCTCAACGCAGAAGATAGATTGTAAAACAAAAAACTGTTTGTCAGATATTTTTTTGTATTTTTGTATTCCAA
Organism: Delias oraia; assembly: GCA_018230265.1. Lineage (NCBI taxonomy): Eukaryota > Metazoa > Arthropoda > Insecta > Lepidoptera > Pieridae > Delias > Delias oraia. Next base: position 3,748 of record DWCF01003047.1, on the reverse strand, counting down.
ATTTTAATTGTGATAAATTTCGTTCACTTAATATCAATTTGTCTTTAATTTCATTTCATATCTGTTCGTCGAACTCAGCGTTTCTAATTATTACATTCACAGCAAAATTAAACAGGATTTGTTTTTCATTAGCAGTAGAACCTCGTGTTTGACTTTCCAACGATTTTCCATTCAGTTACACTTCCATCATCGTCTCGGATAAAAGCGCGTGTTTCTATTTACTGGTACAGTTCACCGTGAAATATTTTCTTTGCGTATTTAACAAGCCAAACGGCAAACTCAGACACAGCGGTGTAATGGGTCGAATGCTTCATCAATATCTATTCAAATTCAATTTAACACAGAAATAAAATTTGGAAATTTTGCCAAGATTCTTCAATGTATTCATTTACCGAGTGAAGTTTGAAATATGTTTATTTATGAACGAAAAATTTGCTACGGATTTGCAAGGATTACCTTTTAAACGGAATTTTAAACACCTTTGCTATGCATTTGATGTCACGTGTTAACAAAATATCTTACATTATTGCTTCATTCAAAGAGCATGGCAGTTTTGTTTTATAAAATTTATAATTATAATTTTACAGCGTTAGTACCATTAAGAATGTCTATGAAGCAATAGATGCAAGATTATGATGTGTTAGTGATGTGCTACAAAAACACAAACTATAGGATATGGAGCTTTATGGAATTGATCTGTCAAAATTGTCATCCTATATTTGGCATATATATAAGTAATTAAGTTAAACATTTGATTCATTTACAATAGCAGACCTTATAAATTAATTAATTTCACACGTTTCTACCAAGTTTATTACATCTTATGAGACGTTAAACTTTTTTCCAATTAAACATTTTGAGGCACAACGAAGTGGAAGTCATGTGATAAAAAAATTATGTTTCAATTGAATAAAGTGACTTGTGACAACACTGTATATTTAAAAGGCATAATGAAATAAAGCGCTGGTAAAGAATGGCAAAATCCTTCAGGATCCTCGCGGTCTGCAGAGTTTGATAACAAAGAGCGTTGCCGTCCGCGAAATTTTATTCGGCCTTCTGGACAATAAAACGCTATTTACAATTAAAAATCTCATTAAGTCTTCAGAATCGTTCGCAAAATAGGTTACTCTTTAATTTGGATTTCGTTCTCTTTATGCTTTTACAAGAATATGGTTTTGTTTTTGTTACAATTTAACTGTTTAAATGTTGTAAGCAGAATCTGAACTGGCTTAGTCTTCAAGCGTTATATTAACCACCGTATGCATAAAGGTAAGAAGTAAAGTGGTTTATATTTTATAACCAGTTTATAATATATTAGTATAAGGCTTATAATTATATTAATCCTAAAACAAAGTATTAATATATAAATACAAAGAGAGAGAGAGGAAAAGTAGGTCTTTCTAAAACTTCAGTTTCGCGAAGCGTATTATGTACGAATTAGATAACGACCAATATAAAGATAGCTTTACTGAATGTAAATCCTTTCAATAAAACTCCATTTATATAAATGAAATAAAGGAAAAATAAATAAAATTATAATATATAATGAAAAGCTTATTTGGGAGTAGATTTGCGGTCAGAAAATCAAAAGGGTTAGCGGAAAACTTGATTTACAGCAAAGTGGCTTCGAAAAGGGTTTTATTATGAAAATTATCTGTGCGAATCCCCGAGGGCGGCGTCACCAATGGCCACCGTGTAATAGTGGAATGGCTTATGTTATGTACAAAGTTTTATTACTATTTAATACAACAGTTGAGAACCGTCACCGTAGTAATTAGTACAGCAATTGGACGGTCATTTAAATTAAACCGAATGGGTGAGTGGGTGTAAAATTGTCGCATTCATTCAGGGGGAAACCGACTAATGAATCGTGGTTGCGCCTATGAACGTTGGGGTCGTAAGCACCTGGAATTGCTAGTGCAAGGAATGTTGGCGGTATCGTAAAAATATATGATAAATTTGTCTAAGTCTTATCTTATATTATGATACATATTTCTTTTAAGATATGAAAAAAATTTCTTCCATCATTCTGCAATTTTCTATATTTAATGGCGTTCTCAAATGAAAAAGTCTCAAAAATAAAAGTAATTATAAATTTTCAAAGAAAACAATTAGTGGCGCAAAAGATCTCAAAAGTTACTTTTTAAAAATAATATAGAATAAATGAAATGTTTTCCTCCGAGGTTTAATCAAATTATGAAATGATTCCGATAGAGTAACGATTATATATAGGTACTTTACGTAATGGTTCTTTTATATTTGATAAAAAAATAAATAATAATCAGAAAAATACGGTAAGCTGTTTCCAGAATTTTTTAGTTCTAAATAATTACGATCTATAATCCCGCAATTAGAATTCGAAATATTAATTACTTTAAATTAACACAAATATTTTCTAACCGCCAACTCGAGAAACTAGAGAGAAATTTACAAGGAATTTTATATATTAATATAATATACTCGAATTGATAGTTTATTTTAGAGGAAAATACCCGAATCTGCACTTCAAAGAGCACGTTTAACCTTGCTTAGTTAGCCAGGATTAACATGGACTCTAAAGCTGTCTATACACTGACACTTTAAGTGTACGTTGTTCGTTGGGAAATACAGATCCTTAGAATACCCGTATACAGCAGGAAGCCTTTGACACTTTGGGTACAGAAAACTGTAAATTGTAAGCGGGATATAGCCTACAAACTTATAACTGAATCGTATTCAGAAAGAATATGACCTAATAGAATGAACATAGATATTTATTTAGATAATTATTAAAACAAGTGCTTTTTTAGAGACAAAAACGATAAATAATAAAACTGTTTCTTTCTTAAAGTGTAGAGACAAAAAAGTATAGTAACATAAACTGGATTGATTTGTTGAAAAAAAGGTAAATTGAAAAGTTTTTTTTGCATTATTTAATTTTGTACATTAGCAACAATCTATTGTTACATGGGGAGCTATTTATTTCTAGATGTAGACACTATTACCTGTAATATAGAAGTACCGCTTAAGCGGCGTAAAAAGCGTGCAACACAACTAATGCGCGGAATCTGGCGCGGTTGTTCATGAGCGGCGGTGTTCTCTTACCATATTGAAGACTCACCTGTTCCGATATCCGCTATACTATAAGAAAAAATATTATATATTACTGAATTGGAAAGTAATAGTGTTCTTAGAGTCTGTTCTTCTTAATGAATAGATTTATTATAATGTTTTTAATGTGTGCCAGTTATTGATAGATCTTAACTTAAAAATTTATATATATTCGCGTAAATAGTAATGAGGTTGTATATGTAATTTAAATTTTGAAGAAATATTGTATATAAAATTTAACGTATGTATAGATTGGGCGTGTTTTAATTGATATACCCTGAACTTGACGTGGCGCCGAGCCTCGTCAATTACTAATCCAGTTTTAACTAATATTCATTTTCTATTCAGAACTGCGCTCTTCTCGTTTCTGAAATAAACGAGTATTACATCAAGGCTTAATTTATTATAAGAAATAATTATATAATAAAGAAAATAAAACGTTGATATTTCGTAATATTTATTCGTGTTAATAATATTTTTAGTACGTCAACAATTAAAATCACGCTAATTTAAAAAAAACTTGATTCCATCAGAAAAACAGTAATAAGGGTTTTCTTATCACAAGTACCCTTTGTTGGAGTTCAAAGATACGCATCAAAAATGTGTTCATCTCATGGATTATATTTGGTAGATCGACATTTTTAGATCCAACTTTTGC
>DWCF01003046.1:0-21168 GCA_018230265.1 Delias oraia | reverse complement strand
CGCGGCACACTGGTATTAATAGATGTGCCTCAGAAAATAAGTTTGTCGTATAAATGTCTTATGTTAAGTAATAAGTGGGAGAACCATGCTCACGCACTAATTGGATCGGCTCATCCGAAGTGATACCACGGGCTCACAAAATACTCAGCTTGAAACGATACTTGTACTGTGTTTCTCAGAGTGAGTGAGGATATCGGAGGCCCTTAAAAGTGCCACTTAAGCGGCGTAAAAAGCCGACAACACAACCAATGCGCGGACTGTGGCGCGATTGGCGTGTTGGTTGGTTTGCGGTTGAAATCTTGCGGAACACTGGTTTAAGTATTGTTTTGTGGTTGGAGATTAATAAATTAAGTTTTCTGTTTTATTCCAGTCTCGCATAATAAAGCACAGCAATACTGGTATGTGCCTTACGAAGCCAGAGTCCGCCGACGTATGGAAGCCCATGCTTAAGGCTTGCGACGGTGCCAGAGGGCAGCAGTGGCTGATGCAGCTTGACTTCAAGTGGCAAGCACGCAGGAGCTAGTGCAACAACCCTATAAGGTTCTCTGAATGAGGTCATTTTTATTTCCATATTTATTGGATTTAGAAGTTTCTTTGTGGAAACAGATTTGTTTTAATTTTTTAATTTTAGTTCAAATTATGTATGGTTTGTTTGAAATGATCCGTTTTATTCCAGAGTTGACAACGATAGACCACAACAGTCTTCCGCTATCGTTAAATATTAGATTCGTTTATTCCTATAACTAGTTTTGTATCGACTTTGCCCTACGAATGTGACAATACAAGCCGTATTCCCTGATGTTGCTCAAACTGTTTGTTTGCTCTCGGAATTTTTAGGCTAAGTCATAAAGCGATTGGAATCGTTAATTTGTACTGATTTTCTGTACGTTTTATACAATTTTGATCGAGGTTTTATCTGCGCGTTGAAAATACTGGCATTTTAAGCAAGGTTGTGATTTTTTTCGTTTTTCGGTTAATTTTTTTGTTGAAAATATAAAAATTAACAAACGTTCAGAAATCTATCGCCGTGTTGTACATTAATTGCCGTCACCTAAATTTTACTTGTGTTCACTATGTTAAATTTCCTGAAAATGCTTTTGTTTTCAACGCTTTAGTAAAATTACGTGTGTTTAAAAACTCCCAGATATTTTTACGAATTTATTGTTGACAAATTCAGAATTTTTAATGCTTATTTTTGTTTCGTGACTGCTGAAGTATTCAAGAGATTTCACTATTTCCACTTCAAAATTTTCTCTTTGATTCTGCCTTGTATGTCCCATATGTTGTTTCCAACTTATCTCTAAATTATGACTTTGAAGTGTAAGTAAGAAGCTTGATACTAAAGAAATCATTTTTTAAATTAGGCGCAAAGATGACGTACATGTTACATATTGAACTTGAAACTCCAATGTAACGTGGTTAATTAAGTTATTTTTTTAATCACATCCATAACTCATTATGTACACGTGATATTTCTTTGAGGGTTCTGAACCTGCTTCACGTACAAGAGTATCACTCTTGACAAGACTTAAGAAAAAAGCCAAAAATTAAAGTGGAAATAGTGCGTGGAAAGTGGAAGTAGTGGCATTTACAGTTTGCAGGTGTTCACTAGAGAGAAATTATATAGTTTTATAGGATCTATGTATTCACTAAGATTTTAACGGTAGAATTGATTAATCATATTTTGTAGCACTGTGTTGAAATATTTTCTTATCGCGTAAAGCAGCCTGGGGCACTTTCTGTGCCATATTCAATTATTCACGCTTCTTCATTTTACTAATATATCAAATGTTAACACTACATTTTTAATAAAACATTAAGGCCCGTATTCAAAGCCAAACTAGTGATATACTAATTTATATGTCCAACATCGTTTCCATAGATAATTTTGTTTATTTATCCTTTAGTTACATATCATCAGCCTATTAAAGTTCACTGCCGTGCCTGGCCTAGACCTCCCCCAGTCGCCCACCAATTTCGATCTTGAGCGATCTGGATCCACCGGTTGCCAGTTGCAAGTTGCACACATTATGTGTGAAATTACGGCTCGCAATAGCAATCATGGCCTAGTTAAATTCTAAACGTCATTTTCACATCGAAAGTAGAATTTAATTTACACTCCATGTTAATAATGTGAAAATTTTAACAACCGAAATATGTCTTCAATAAAACTGGAGTACTAATTGATTAAAGAAAATTTTTCTCTTATATAACACATTTAGTTCAGTATTAACGCATTATTGAATATTTCTTAATACGGGCCTTAATATCCGAGTAAAGCATTTGTGGGAAGTTAAAAGTTACTATTCTCTTTATATCTTTATCGTTACTGCCAGTTATGAGGACTTATTTCCTTTATATTTATTCAAATAAATTCTGTTATGTCGCAAGGTTGTTATATTATATATTTAATTTAGTTGCAACTGCATTGAATTTGTAACATTAGGTATTCTTATAATATATTTAATGAGATAAATCTGCACATGAATTTCCTCGCTGCACTTAAATTCTTGCTCAAATTTACGAAAGAAAATAATTAATTACATCTCTAAACGACTCTTATGGTTTACACATAACCAAAGTAAAAGACGACTCAGATGAACACACTAATTGGCGAGACGTGTGAATAATTAATTCTTTGAACTGAATAGCAAGCAACTGACATTTTTTATTCCATTTCAGACATTTATTTATATAACAGCTGTCCTCACGGTTTTAGTTGTTTTTAAAAGTTCACACAGTATCGGAGAGAAATCATGTGCAGTTTTGACTAATTACACTTCTACTGTTGCCTTAATTTGTATGTCTCAAATATCTCGTATTACAAAATGTTGAATTTACTCTTTATATTATGTAAGGATGAGAATAAGTTAGTGCATATCGATTACGAATAGGCGCTGAATGGAATTGCCTATTTCATAGTTAATCTAGGTAATATATTTTATAATTACGTATGTAAACCCTCGAAATTTGATGTAAGCTGTCATGGTACTGAAGTGCCGATTTTCTTCAAGAGTATCGTCGCGTTTTCGTAGTAAACGACTCTCGTTTTAGCAGATTCTGGCATTTCATGTCCTTCGAGATTATTTACTTGTGATTGAGGGTAAATTTTAAACATTATTCTGACGAATTGAAATTAAGTTGAGTTTATATTTTAGTTCATGATTTTTTATTTTATTTTACAATTTACTTAAGTTACATCACAAATGATGGATGATTGAAACATTATATTTTCTATGCAAGTTTTTAGTTATATTGTTTCTGTGAAAAAAGTAAAACAAACGTTCATTCTTATCAGTCTAAAAATGTGTAATTATTGTAAATAATTTGTTACGTCCTTTTCGTCCAGGTCGATGATTGCATCGAAAAACTATTTATTTATTAGAAAACAGAATCTCGAAGATTATTTGATTTGTAAATATTATTACGTGCCAAATTCAGTTTTTATATAATTTATTCTGTAATATTTCACCATTCCAATAGTCAGCAAAGAAATATAAAATTATTTTGACTGAAAATGCATTGTTTTTTTGACGCAATATTAAATCAAATCATTTTGTATAAAAATTATTTGATTAAAAATTTGTAAAAATATTAATGATGTAATAAAAAGATACATTACATTTGATAATTTATTCAACTTAAGTTTTAACATAATACTTTAGTCCATCTAATCTATCTTAGTCCTAATAAAATCTTTTCTGCACACACATCGATTAAATAAAATAATAATTTATTGTCAATAACATACACAGAAAAGCACTAAAACGTGCCTTCTGAAACGATTACATGATTAGTAAAAATACAAACACCTAAAATCTCATAATTAGATTTAAAAACAAACATAAATTACACATTTACTAAGATTCTTTTGCGCAAGCAATAGTTACAACGGTGCTTCCCAAACTTCTTTACACTATGACGCCCTATAGAATTGCTTTTTTCTTGCGACGCCTTCCATCCCTCTCCATAATCAAAATTACCTACTGTACCGGATAAAAACTAGTAGTTAGGTATCAGAAAATCGCCAGAATATATTTAATATTTTTTGTTACAAAATACGTACAATACAAAAGAAGAATGTAAATGAAGAGACATTCACTATTATTATATCTTGTTCATGTTTAGTTATTGCTAATGAAAGGGTGTGCTTGTTTTTCTGAGCAATTTCTGAAATCGAGGCTCAAATCTCGTCGCCACGCCTCTAGGATATTGCGTCGATGCCGTGGGTCGCACAGTTAGGGAAGCTCTGGCTTATAACATTAAACGAATGTACGTGAGGTTGCTAAAAAAAACTGATTGAAAATGAGAGAGATTAATTTCCATTACGTTTAATTCTTTATAATGGTTCTCGTTTTTTTTAAAAATGTGCATTTGTAAGTATTGTATGTGTAAAATTGCGCAAATTTAAAAAAAATGGATCAACTAAAACGGTGTTGGAACTTGACAAATTCCGAAATTCGTGAAGTGACAATATTTATAAAGGACATATATTTACAATATTCTTAAAGGCATTGGCCGGATAATGTACAAAGTATAGGAAACGTTCGTTGAATGTCTGGTTTAAAAAAATCGAGGATATAAATAACTTTTGAAATAGAAAAATTATGTTTTCATAAATCCAGCCAAGCCTACAAAATACAGCACAGTTTGTTTGGCGACTTGAGATCAACATAGTAACGAAGTACTCATATAATACTATTGCATTCACCGCAGAAAAATCACACGTTTCATTACTAAGAGCCGATTTATCTATTGTTATGACTAGACCATACACAAATAGCCTCCAAAGTTTGATTAAATTATTTTCTAATATATGACAAACAAATTGAAAATTATTTCCATAACTGTGTTGTGGTAATGTTTTTTCTAGAAAATTCATTTTTAAAACCTGACACAAACACAACTTTCCTAAAAAGTTAACAAAAAAAATTGACTAGAATTAGCTGTGCATGGTCGTCTTGGCAACAAAAACCATAGTCATATTATTGATCATAAACAAATATAGAAGATAATAAATCATTACACATATTAAATTTCGAGTATTGGCGAATTAACGAATTGAATTTAAAGATATACATACACGATTTCCATAAAAACAATCCTAAAATCCCACTATAATATATAACAAATCCGTAAATAAACTACGAATGTGTGCCACCTCTACTTACATTTACAAGTCCAGATAATTTTATAAAATTTAACCCGTAGATTTTTTTAAATAACGAACGGAAAATGCACATGAGGCCCATGTAGGATCCGCCGCTCATGTGCACCTTTAGCTCCGTATGTTCGTAAGCAACTTTCCACGGGCTAACACATAATTTCTTCACTCACAGAGTATTGACCCATTTAAACTGTCTATGTAAGTCTCTTTAAAAATGCATGTGTCTATGGGAGCATTAATTTATATTCACACAGATCCGTATACATGTTCTGCGGTCCTGTTAAATGACGTCACTGCGGCGCGTCATCGCCCAGAAGCCAACTCTCATTGTCTGCGCGGTTCACTTGCTTCTTCAGAGTACAGTACAGCTTTATCAGGGAATCCTGGAATTTATAAATTTATTCGTTTTAAAAATACTCATTTTTCTAGTATAACTTTTCTGTAGCCTGAAATCCTCGTAGCTATGTGGTTTTATAAATCTGCAACGGTGAATACTAGTACTTGAAACGGTGATTCTACTATGTTTCGCTGAGTGAGTGAGGATATCAGAGGCCTTTCAAAAATGCGTAATGACGTGAAAAAGCCGGCAACACAACCAATGCGCGGACTGTGGCGCAGTTTTCCATGGGCGGCGGTGTTTACTTACCATATAGAAGACCCACCTGCTCCGTTGTCCGCTATACCATAAAAAACTGTGTAGATAATATTTTGTATAACTTTACTAAATTATAGCAATTGTATCAGGTTATTCACAAAGTTATAAGATCATAGGTACAAAACATTATCTTTATAGGATAAGGCATACCTTTAACAAACTCACCTTCTCATTCTCCAGTTGTATGATGTCTCTCTTCTGTCTCAACTCATCGTCGTCCATTTGTTCCTCAAGCTCTGACTTATGTTTGCTCAAGTACGCAAGCTCAGTTTGTATCTGAAACGTTTGGTTATGTGTTAATGTACAACAATTAAGTATTATCATGTATCACCGACCCGCCTGCCAAGCGTGGTGATTAAGGCAAATAACCTCCCTATGACAAGAACGCGGGCAACCGCGAAAATATAAATTAACATTCTGATTTTACACGTTAATATATTATTTTTTTTATTTTATAGCGGACACAGAGCAGGTGGGTCTCCTACATAGTAAGATATTACCGGCGCCCATCACCAATAGCGCCACACTCCGCGCTTTGGTTGTGTTGCCGGATTTTTACGCCGTTTAAGCAGCGTTGTTAAGGGCATCCGATATCCTCACTCACTCTGCGAAACACAGTACAAGTACCGTTTCACGCTGAGTATTCTGTGAGCCTGTGGTTTCACTTCGAACGAGCGTGCTTAATTAATGCGTCAGCATGACTCTTCCACGTGTGGGAGAGTATTAAGACACTCACCCCGCCACTGTCAAGCCCTTCTAGTGACCGAAAAAATTATATTATACTTTATAATTGTCCGGACCGTTATTCGAACCTGACACCTCTCGCTTCATGGTAGACCTATTAAACCGAGCTACGAGACTTTCAGCAATATAATATAAATAAATTGTTATAGCAACTTTTGTGATTGTATTTGGCAATGTAGTCAATATACATTGATTAAATATACATGAATAATGGCAGTTTAACTAAACAATGATGTGTGTATATGTTTTATATAAAAATTGATACGTTTCTGATGAAATCTAATGAAATAATTACAATTTATATTCAATCTAATGTTAAGGCCACGATTACTGACCAGAGGAGGAGGAAGGAGCACTGGAACATCTATATATTGTTTTCAGATCGTTTTTACTGTCGTAATTAGTATCTAGAGATGACACACACTTCGTCGGCGTAAATTTTTGACTTAAAGACAGCTGATAGACATCATAATCTTTTCTCGGGCATTTGTTATCCGTTTGAGATTCCCAGGATCGTTTAACGAATGGGCCAAATAACATTCCATCGATCAGATCCGGTTCCAGCTTCCACTTTCTTTTGTATTTTTTAAAAATTTCTTTACTTTTTAACGGTCTAGATTTCGATTTTAGATTGCTTATGTTTTGGGACATTTTATGCTTTGTAATTACATATTTCACCGCTGTGTTAATTGCGCAGTCTTTTGTACACATTGCCCTATATCTGTTTTGGTTTGAAACCGCTTTATCAGATCGCAGAATGTCCTCAGCACTCGATTGGCTGAGTTCAGTTTGCGTACTGCTGATATCGAACACAGCGGCCAAATTTCGTAATAATTCTTGACTGATTTCGTGATCCTCCTTTTCCTCCGTCTGTAACTCAACATTCTTGATCAATATGCACTCGGCACTAACTGCTGCGTCGTTGTTATTTATCGTTTTCTTTAACACTACACTCGTACTGGTAGTAGTTTCTTTGAAATAGTTGCTATTTGGCATTTCGTACTGTGTTCCCGTATCTTCAAACTTCTTTCTTGCACCATCATCATTATATATTTTACCGAGAAGACTTAAGCCCTGTATTTTGCTTGCGTTTACAATTGTCTTTTCATGCTTCTTTTTCAGTTTAACATAAAAGTTATTAATGTCTTTATAAAGATTTGGTACATTTCTAGATAGCAACGTTAAGTTCTCTAATAGCAGTAATATAAACTTTTCATCTATAGCACGTGGTTGCTTTTCGAATGCATTAATTTCTTCCGGGTAACTGGAACAAGAACATGAGGGCATATTATCTTCAGTTTGCGACGACTTGCGCCTGGACTTAAACGTCGCTGCTAATCCTTTAAGTGACAAAACATAACAAGATGGCGAATCGTCAAACTCAACAGCATTCATGGATTCAAGACCTTCTTCAGATCTTTTGTATTCAGCCGATGAAATATTAATCTTCTCACGTTCTCGATAAGCTTTCGATGTCCCTCCGCTACTGTATGGGTCAGAGTCGTATGCGATATTTTTGTGCTCTTTAATGTCACAGCTACTTAAATAAGGTTTGAGATCTTTTTGATCTCGCGACAAACAGTGATTCTCAATAGGCGGTACTTTCATATTTTCAATGTTTCCCGTGAAAAATTTATCAGATTCGGAATCGTCATTTAAATAGATAGGTAACCAAAAATCCTTTTCAGTTACGTTATTTTTTATATTTTCTTCGGGATTCATTACCTTTTTGATTTCATTAATTGGAGCTTCAGGAATATTATTCCTATTATCAACCAAAGTATCATTAAATAGTTCATTTTTTTCCTTGGAAAATATAGTTGTTATTTTATCTAAGACATCTTTTAAGTACATCTGTCCAGGATCAAAATTAGTTTTTCCATGGATATCTTCATCTGGAATGTCTTGGGTGGTAATGCATCTTGATATCTTTTTTTGCACGCTCTCAGTTTGAACATCGCAAATTGGTGAAATAATTTTCGAATCGTCCTGTGATGAGCTTGTATCAGTGATACTATGACTACTGTGGAGTAAATCTAAGTACACACTTAAGAACTCCTTGGCGACAGTTGCAGGAATAGCCGTATCACTAATAAGATGGTTGATTGTATCTTGTATCTTTGTTAATTCATTAGAAGAGTTGGAGTCATTATAATTCGCATTGTCATTTTCTTTGGTCACATCACCTTTTCTAGATAATTTCTCAATGTTATCGATGAGTCTTTGAGTTATTTTTATGTCTTTTTCCTTACTCCGACTATTTCGGGCAGTTTCGCAGATATAAACTGTATTTTTTAAAATTCTTTCAAGTTTCTGTATTTGTCGTTCTTTCTCGTTATTACTACACTTCGTTAGCTCTTTTGGTTTATTATATTTAAGAGATTGGTCGGTGGGAATTTTGGCGCTTTTTCTTTTGGATTTCATACCATAGAATTGTGTTTCTTTTGTAAATCTCTCGATTTGATAGCTGGAATTTTTTTTATCTTTTGTGAAAAGCTTATTTGATTGTCTATCTATTGACTTCACTTGCATCATCTCATTCCGTAGACTTTCGACTGTTGTGTTTTTAAGCCAAAATTCTAGTAAACATCGGAATAATATTTTAATGGGATGAACATCCGTGGGCACAAGTTTCATTGTGTAGAGTTCTGTAACAATTTGTCTAATATAGCTTTTTAAGTTGTCATTGTTGGAATCTATCAGACGGCTATTTTTAACTGTTTCAATTACAGAGGTCATCAGTCGTTCTGTAATAATATCATATTCATATACAGTCATTGCATCCTGTAGACATTTATTTTCTTTATCCGTTTCACGTTCAATATGTTTTTTTGATTTAGTATCACCAACAACTCTGCCAGATTTGATATTTGATAATAAAATACATTTTGTTAGACGCTTCTTCAATTTTGACTCTTCATACATATTTCTGTACTTGACCAAGTTGGTGCATTTGTTGCTCTTGCGCATAGCCGAGTCTATTAATTTTTGTTTTTGGTTAACAAAGAAGAATGCTGGCAATGGGCCGCCTTCTTTTTGCATATTTGTCTTATTTACGTTAAGTTCAAACTTTTGGGCATGCGGCTTGTCGTAATTTATCTTCAACGGCGAATTAAGTGAGTATTTACACAATAGAGTTGACTGTAATCGAAGCGATGTTGCATTTATATCGCCATCTTGTTTTTCACCATCCGTAGAAGGTGAGACTGACTGATCTTTATAATCATTGCATTTAGCGACACAATTCATAGAGCATAGACTTTTGTGCAATTTGAATTCACTTATTTTATTATAATTGTTATTTAGGAGGGATTTATAATGTATGGGAGTTTTTTTTGAAGTAAGTAGTGGGTAAGGAACGGATACGGGGCATACAACTGTTTGGAACGGTATATTTCTTGATGATAACATGTTCTTTGATGGTTTTTCTAAGCTCGAAGGAGTTATACCTTTAGAAAATGTATTTTTTAGAACTTAGGAAAACAATAATATTACTACAACGTTTCTAATAGACATTAAAATTCTAAAGACACGACATTACAAGCTTGACCTTTGGAATAAATTTGTTTGAATCTACAATATATGAACCGTAGCTCTTCTGTTCCATTTATATCTTATATTTTTGCGAGATGAGATAAATAATGACTTACGTGATGACGTGTCGGTGGGTGGCATATCTTCTAATGGTGCGTGTATCTTTGGTACTGACTCCCGAGCACCGAACGTAAGCAGGTGTTGTCTATACAACCTGAAAATATGATTGAAAATCGTAATTTATCAATGAACAAACTAATTGTTCGTTATACTACCATAATTCATCATTAAATAAGTGATGTATCGTTTGAACATTGGAATTGTTAATCTAATGAATTTTATATTAAAAATAGTTTTTTTTAATTATATCCGTCAGCGCAATATTATTAAAAATGTGTATAATTTTCCATATAGATATAAATATTTTTAATTAAGGTATGACATTAGACAGGAGTGATATGGAATAAGGTGGATCAAAATAGACATGAATAGACAAGATTATAGGAGGCCTTTGGGCGGGTGGGCGTCTTTGGGGGAGGCCTATGTCCAGCAGTGGACTTGAATGGGCTGATGATGATGATGATTATTACAATTGTCATAATAAAGGTAATTAAAGTTATTCAAAACCCATTGATACTCAAATAAACCGTACGCATGTGACACTATATCAGATAGATTTTAAAAATGGTCAAAATCGTAAAACGTATTATTAAAGTTACGTAAGTCGTAAACTAGTGACCGATTCATAGAAATAGGAGAAAAACAAAGCCATATTCATCTATTATAATAGCCTATAATTATACAGATACTTTATGTAAGTGGTTTATTTAATAGTCTGTCATTACAGTATCTTAATTATCATAGTATAAACAAATAGGAAATCTTATATTCTATTTCTATTCAATAGGTATCAAAATTTATCAAAAAATACAGAAAACGGGCGTTGTCAACGGACGGTGGGAATCTCTTATAAAAAAATTTCACGTAGCCGTAAGACGAATAGTCGCCATAGATAATATTTAACTTTTTTATATATAAAAAGTGGCAAATGAGCGGGCGGCCCACGCAGGGTGAGCGTTCCTCCGCACATGGAGATCCTTAGTCCTTGTAGAGTTACGGGTGTATTGCCGGCCTATAAGGAATGTGTACTCACCGATGTGCCTTCAATACATTAAGCCATGTTCGAAAAACGTCCGGCGTTTTCGCTCTTAGGTGATATATGAACTCATCCGCATCTATGTCGATGCGTCGCCGACGCGCTTTCGCAGATATCACAGACAGACCGACATCCACAGAGCCATGGAGGCGGCCTCGGGCTACGTCCGTAGGAGACCGGGCGTACACAAGTATACCACCATCCACTACGAAAAATCGCTGTAAAAGACATATAAACACTTAATGATTTTCCAAAAATCATATCGCGTCAAAGACTATGCGAAGAGAGCTTCGTAGCTATGTAACCTTATAAGCTTACGAAGCGAGGAGTATCGGGTTTTATTCGGTCTAGGCAGGGATTGACAGTGTCCGGGCGAGTGTCTTAACACTGTCTAATCCTTAGGAGGGGCACGCTGAAGGATATGCTGACGAACGAATTGGGTCGGCTCATTTGAAATAATACCATTGGCTAACAGAATACCAGCGTGAAACAATACATGTACAGTAAATCAATGAGTGAGTGATATCAGAGGCCGTTAAATTATACCGCTTAAGCGACGAAAAAGCCGGCAACATAACCACAGCACGTATTGTAGCGCGATTGTCTATGGGCAACGGTGGTCTCATTCCGTAGAAGAGATCCGCCTACTCCTTTTAGGATCATATCTATATCAATAGTATCTTAGCAAAGAATCCGTCCATTGAGTGAGGCTTGAAAGAGGGCAGGATTTTGAAAAAAAATACGAAATATCAGTGGAAGGGTCTAAGAGCGGGGGTCTAGTAAGACATCACGTTTATTTATTTTTCGCCAAACAATTTTGATTAATGATTATTATACTTATGTTGATTACTTTAATACGTTTAAACACTGTTTATTATAACTTACATGCGAATTAAAAACAACCTGCAACCGATCTGTAGACATTTTTAAAATGGATAGAAAAAGATTATATTCTAAAATTAAGATTCTTTACAGGTAAAAAATGCTAAATAATAAATCCCGCGATGACTGATGACGGCCCCAATCTAAGATTCAAACCTTTGGGACCGAGTTTCTTATCTCGAAACAGTAATACAACGTACCTTATGCCACCCCTTAAGTGGCCACTTCCTCTTCTTATGCAAATAGCCATTGAAAACTTCCGGCCTCTTTTCGAAACGTTGGCCGTCTTTCAGCCCCTCAAGTACTTCCCATTCGCTGCCACGACGGCGACTGGAAACAACACTATTACAATCTCCCTTACTTCTAAGAGCCTCGTGGCTTAATGGTTTTAAAAGTGTACCAAGAAACGAGAGGTATCGGGTTCGAATCCTGGTCCGGACTGGTTGTTCAAGGACGGCGCTATTTTCTTACCATATAAGAGACTCACCTGCTCCGTTGTCCGCTGTAGAATAAAAAAATATATAATCAAACAATTATTAAGACGTGTAAGTGGCTATGTGGTCCTGTGGGAAGTAAATCCGACATGGTCAAAGTACTCACCCCCTGAACTTGCCGGGCCTTGGCGGCGGAGGCAGAGGCCTAACGGGTCGTTCCCCACTGTCAGCAGACAGGGACGCCGTCTCGCCTGAACAGTCAGAGTCCGACGGTGCTCTACGCAACGCCGCCGCCCGACCAGCTGCGCCGCGACGACGCTCACCTAAAATCATTGTTATTTTTAATAGGACATGCTCTATCGCCCGCTATACCATTAAAAAAAAGATGATTACGGTTGGTCCATGTCATAAACGCAAGTGCCGTACTTGACAGTATCATAGCAGTCGGTAGCACATCTGCGCTCTTAAGCTCACCACCGAGACATCCAGTCTCATCTGGAGTTGGGGAGTGACGGGCTTAGCAGAGATGCAAGTGATTTTCTTAGAATAAATTCTTTCCGATCATGTACTTGTCAAATATATAAACTATATTATGGCAAAAAATCATTAAAATCTGTTTAGTAGTTTTTGCATGACTACTGTCATGCAAAAACGAAAAATCACGCGAAAGTTTGTAAGTATTGATATTTGTTACTACAAATATCAATACTTACAAACTTTCGCGTTTATAATATTAGTAGGATGGGGAAATTGTTTCAAAATGATAATTTAATTAATAAAATATATAGATTTTTTAAAATTTTAGTCAATCTCTTTAGTGTACATTTTTTAAGGTAATTTCTTGAAAATATTTAAAAGTAATCGGTACTGTATACAAAGATATCTCTATAGTATTACTAAAGATAAATATTACAGAAGTTGCCATAAATTATACGCAATTTAACTGCCAATACAAATTGCATGAAAATTGCAATTGTACGCTTCATTCCGTTCCGTGAAATAAAATTACTTCAACTATGTTAAATTTCTGTGAGACTCGTTAATTACGAAAACATAATTATGTTAGGATGCGTTCTGCTATTGTTTCTTCATCTTTAATTTATTTCTGCCTATTTGGCTACTGTCAAGGCCGAATACATTTGCTGACTCCGGGAATGGTGTTCCCATAATAATTATTACAATTCTATCTATATTAATACGGATTTGTGATACAATAATTACAATTTATTAATAAGTATTTAATTTACAATGCTGAATAAAAAAATAAAAATTAATATAATTAATTAATATAAAATAAATAAAATAAAATGATTGTATAGAATTTAGCAAATTCGATACAATTAATATTATTATTGTTTTTTATCAATCTATAGCGGACAACGAAGCAGGTGGGTCTCCTATATGATAAGAGAACATCGCCGCCCAAGAACAACCGCGCCACAGTCCGAGCATTGGTTGTGTTGCCCGCTTTTTACGCCGCTTAAACAACACTTTTGACCTCCGATATGCTTATTTACTCTGCGAAACATAGTACAAGTACCGTTTCAAGCTGAATATTCTATGAGACCGTGGTATCACTTCGGACGAGCTGGCCAAATTAGTGCGTCAGCATGGCTTTCCTACGGGAGCGATAGTATTAAGACGCTCGCCCGGCAACTATCAGGCCCTTCCAGAGACCGAATAAATTATGAATTAAATTATAATTCTCCGCACCGGGATTCGAACCCGATACTTCTCGCTTCATGGTACAATTTAAAGATCATTAAGCTACAAGACTCTCTATTACCGTCTGCCAAGCCAAATGAGTAATAAAGATTCTATAATATAAATTATGAGCATAGGTACATACGTCTGCGGTCATTGCATAAGAACAAACACGAGTGTTCATTTATAATATACAGTATAGGAACATCTTAAATGTACAAAAAAGTCTTTTTTTATGGTATAGCGGACAACGGAGCAGGTAGCTTTCCTATATAGTAAAAGAACACCGCCGCCCAAGCTTTTGGTTGTGTTGCCGGATTTTTACGCCGCTTAAGCAGCTTTTTTAAGGGCCCCCGATATCTACACTCACTCAACGAAACATAGTAGAAGTACCGTTTCAAATACAACTACTATTTCACGCTGAGTATTCTTTGAGCCCGTGGTATCGCTTGGGACGAGTCGGCCCAATTTGTGCGTCAGCATATGCTTCAGAATGGCTCTCCTACGGGTGCGACAATATTAAAACACTTGCCCGGCCACCGTCAAGCCCTTACAGAGACCGAATAAAGTATAAATTAAATTATATTTGTCCGGACCGGAATTCGAACCAGAAACCTCACGCTTCTTTGTATACTTTTAATACCATTTAGCTACGAGGCTCTTCGATATTTTTAATACATTTGTAGAGTATAAACGATGCGTGACATTTAAATAACTGTATAGAATTCATTATTTTTTATGGATACGGAGGCAAACGAGCTGGAGACTCACTACTCCTGGCCGCGGGTTAGTTGTCGGCTTTTTAGAGATAGGTGCACTCTTTTTATGAAGATCCCCAAGACGTTATGGTTTAGAAATACCTCTGCAGGAATCAGAATCCACATAGTGGTGATACGCGGCACAAAATGGCTTAAAAATATTGATATGTTATTATAACATTATGTTAATAATAACATTTTCAGCCAATCTCTAGACAATAGACATGTCAAAGTGACAGACGGCAAAAGTGTACAATTCAAGAGACAAAAAGCTATTGACGAAGCTATGACGAAAAAGATTTCATATTTCTTTGACTTTCAACAATTATTGTTAGCGCGTCATTCGAAATTCGAACATATTATTTCTTTTAAATATTGTGTGTGTGTGTGTGTGTGTGTGTGCGTGCGCGCTGCAATAGCCTGTGTATTGTTATTTTAATAAATTATATATTTCGGTAGTGTATGTAAATGTATATTTCTGTATGTATAAAAATTCCAAACTAATGCGATTTTTATGAAATTTTGTGTATAGCAGCTAGGTCTAAGTATATATCAATATTTATTTTTCATACCCTTTTCAATTTTTTTTTTAAATTTTGTACAAATTTAAAAAAATATCGTAAATTTAATGTTTTCTATCACCAAAATTTTTTTATATAGCCTATATTAGTACTTTAATAGTTTATATGACAAAATGAGTATTTTTAAAACACTATGTATTCTTATCATGTAAAGAACTTATCTAGATGAAATTTACAATAAAAGTTACGAAATTTTCATTATCACATAGGGAGTTATTTAAAATGACTCACGTTTGCTGTCCAGTCTCGTCGGATCAGTGGCGACATGCTTCAGCCCCGTCTGGCTGGACATCTTGCTGTTACAATTGGGTGCCAACCATCTTAACACTGTAATACGCAAATAATTTCCATAAGAACAAGGAAACAATTCTCTAAGGCCGGGTCCGACGAGTGTAACGTGTAATGTAATGCCGCTGTACACGAATTGTACGTGTGGACGGCACTACGAACATTACATGCAACGCTCGCGCCGCCTTTCGCGGTCATCCATCGGCTATCGGTTTTTTGCGCGAACACAGAGGCGCTCGAAATAGCTTCGCGTAAAAGATTTGCTTGGTGTTCCGTGAGCCGTCCACATGGTGACAGTAAATTACACGTAATCTTACGTTACACGTTACACTCATCTGACCCGGCTTTAGAAATCTAGAATAAAGACTGCTGCATCTTACTCGTAATTTGAACAAAATTTTCAAACAAAAAAATGTACTTTCATCATCGGATGAGCAAAGTAAACACAAAAAGTGCAATTTAGGTCAGCAAGACGAGCCTACAATGTTGGCTACAAGAAAAACATCAAGTATCTAAACCACACAAAGAATTCTCTTGCAATGCGGTATTAATCTTTAGATATTTATTTTTATTTTATTCTATAGCAGACAACGGAGCAGGTGGGTCTCCTGTATGGTAAGAGAACACCGCCGCCCATGAACAATCTCGCCACGGTCCGCGCATTGGTCGTGTTTTTATTGCGGCATTTTTAAGGGCCTCCGATATCCTCGCTCACTCTGCGAAACACAGTATAAGTACCGTTTCACGCTGAGTATTCTGTGTGCCCGAGGTATCACATCGTACGAGCCGGCACAATTAGTACGTCCGCATATGCTTCAGCATGGCTCTCCCACGGGTGCGACAGTATTAAGACACTCGCGCGGCCACTGTCAAGCCCTTCCAGACACCGAATAAATTATAATTGTCCGGACTGGGATTCAAATCCGATACCTCTAGCTCCAAGGTAAACTTTTTAAACCATTTAGCAACGAGGCTCTCTCATTTTGATCTTAAATGTAAATTCAATGTAATATGTTTCAACAGTTTAGTAATAGGTCTCCAAAATGATTTTATTACATTAATTAATATTGTATGAACTATTGTTTAAAAACATACAACTACACTTTACAATGTAATTTCACTATATCAAATTATTATAACTACATATTCTTCGCTGCCAACGACAATTAATAATACCTCACCTGCTTTGAGAAATTATACAATATCAACATTTGTTCTAACCTCTCTTAAAAATAAACTCATAAATATGGCAATACCAGAGATAGATTGAGATTTCAGATACGTCTACGAACCGCACCAATCACTTTACTACATAGGAACGGTTAGAAAGATCTGCTATGTGTACCTAATAGATCGAAGCAGCTGATTCATACTGAGCCAAAAAGTGTCGATGTCGACGCCGCGAAAATTGTATTTATAACAAATTTATTTTTACAACGGAAAATCACACATTACGCTTATCGCTTTAACGATAAATATTGTTCGACGTAATCATAAACTAGAAATAGTATTAGGTAACCGCAAGTTATATACTACAGTGTGAAAATATAATTATATATGCAAAATTGCAATACTACAGACTTGACTACAGATCAGATAGATACCTGGAGGCCTTTTTTACTGTTTAGCGCTGTTTAGCGGGCGGGTCTCCTCTATAGTTCGCGTATATAACGATCCGCAACCTATTTTAGTCATGGATCCCTAGGAATTCAAGGTCAATTTTTACGGACCCCTTAATAAAATAAGCAGCACTAAAGCCTTGAGAGCCTTGTAGCGTAAAGGTTTTAAAAGGGTAGCATAAAAAAAGAGAGGTATCGGGTTCGAACCCCGGTCCGAACAATTATAATTTAATATATAATTTATTCGGTATCTGGAAGGGTTTGACAGTGGCCGGGCGAGTGTCTTAATAGTGTCGCACAAGTGGGAGAGCCATGCTGAAGCATATGCTGACGCACTAATTGGGACGGCTCCTCCGAAGTGATATACCACGGGCTCACAGAATACTCAACGTGAAACGGTACTTGTACTGTGTTTCACAGAGTGGGTGTGGAGGTCCTTAAAAAGTGCACTTTAGCGACGTAAAAAGTCGGCAACGCTGGAATGTGGCGCGGTTATCCATGGGCGGCGGTGTTCTCTTACCATATAGGAGAGCCATCTACTCCGTTGTCCGCTATACTATAAAAAAATCATATCGTATATTTATTTTAGTTACCTATTATTAACATTTATTTATGGTCCAGAGATGACACCGCGAACCCCCATACTATAATCTCAGACTCCCGGGGATTCGCAGATACAGGTTAGGAAACACTACTATATTACAGTCTTCAATTAACACTTTGCTAGTTTTAGCGGCTTTTCACATCGCTTGAGCTGTATAATTTCACTCAGCTAAATACAGTATAAATACTGTCACGCTGTTATTCTGTGAGCTCGTGTCACCGCGTCACTTCGAGCCAGCCCTCGCCCGGCCACTTCAAAAGACCGAAAATTTATAGATTTTTATTTAAACCGGATTTCAAAACCTCTGACTTTACGTTAGCTAACAAAATCACTCATAAAAATATATAATCATAAACATTTATTGCTGATATTCATATATGATAGTGTTTTGATCGATATTTACTATACAAAATCTAAACAATGCAAAGAATATGTCCGTAACCGATTCTTGTTTACCATAAAAATATATATGTAATTATTATCTATTAATAATCCACTCACTTATTTATACACATCGCTTTACTTGAAACAATGTCTTAAACATTCCGTCACTCTCTCGCGTACG
Organism: Delias oraia; assembly: GCA_018230265.1. NCBI lineage: Eukaryota > Metazoa > Arthropoda > Insecta > Lepidoptera > Pieridae > Delias > Delias oraia. The sequence continues at coordinate 2,477 of DWCF01003046.1, read as the reverse complement.
TGTTTTTCTTGTAACGGAAACGAGACAAAACAACAATTAGATCTTTCAGCTAAGGCAACTGCATTTATGACTTTTACTGCGCATATCACGTTTTCGTGTCTAGTGATAAACAATTGAATCAAAGTATATATCCAAGATAATGTAAAGATATATTATCCAATCAAAACCGGTAGCAGTAAATTCAAGTTTAATTGATTAATGCGATTTTGCTTTCGTTCCGAGAGGAACAAAAAGGCAATACAAAATTCGTTAACGTCATACATTCAAGTCGACGATTAATTATAATACATATGAATATAATAAATAATTCATTTTGGTCCAAGAAAAGGCCACAAGAGGTCACGGGCCAGGTGAATATACCTCAAAAAAGTAATCGAATTTCATATATTATATATTTTAACCTTAAAATAATTTAAAAAACCTTAAAATTGTTTTTTTTTACTACATTATTAGCAGTTTTTTAGCTCTTCTCCTTTAACATATATTTTATATCAATTTATATTTCAAATAGAACCACATTATCACTTTTTATGACCACATTTTAACTATTCTTTTAATGACTTAACTTTAGGTAGAGCCACACTAGTCAATATTTGTAATTCAGAAAGTTTTATTTATTATAAAAAAATAACATTAGATTAGTATAAATGTAACGAAAGGCTTTTAACAACAAAATACTTTAGCGTTGGCAAGACAAACAATAAAGATTTTCTTTCATTTTGCGATAGATTTAGAATTTAAAAAATAAGTTATTAAATACCCCTATTACTACTTTGTTTATTATTAATATGTTAAATATATTCACATACCGAATGATGATTGGTTGTATGTCCTCATTTTTCATGCTTCCAAGACATTTATAATATCTTTTGTATACCAGCCATGTAAAATGAACTAATTATACGATTATTATTTTTATTTTATGAAAATTAGTAATTCTTACATTCCCTGATATAGATGTACGTCCATTGCGAATAGAACACCGATGTATTTTCAACTATCTATATTATCTGTGCGATAATTTCAAAATTGATAATGTTATCATAAGCGTAAAACATTAAGGTAAGACTATTAACTGTTTGTGGTTCACGCGTACGTGTTTCACGGTGGAAGTTCTAATCTCACCAAAAACTTTGCCATTCTGATATTAAAACTAATTTAATATAACGACATCGAAACGAATTTAAGTTTTAACTGGGTGCTTCGACTAGATTGGAATTACAATGAGCAAAAAACTCCGATAAATATCACATTAAGAATCTTCAACATCAAGGCTGTGAATTAGTATGGATTAGACTTACAGTGAAGGCCTCATAGATACATTATGACATCATTTTATTAGATCACTCTGAGATTTGAGTCAAAATAAATAAACACGCTCTATAATTTAGATGACAAACTTCAAACGAAAATTTTGATGCTGGAATGCCAATGGCTTTCACAACACAAGCAGCTGTGTATTTTGGGATTAGTAAGATTTGTTTTTATAAAATACCATTGCGTAAACTTAAAACAATGCACTATGTTCTTTAAACTAGGGACCTCCTAATTAAAATATATGAAGGATCATCAGGTATAAAAGACTTTTATTGTAGGTGTCTACACAAAATACAAAATTTGTTAATTGCTTCAGCATGATTTAGCTTGTACAATAATGTTTTATTTGTATTGGCAGTCAATTTTAATGTTAAACCCAGTCAAAAAAATAAAACAATAATGATAATTGTTATCCATAATATGATATATCTTGTATAATATTATTATTTTATTTAGAGATTAATTTCATAAAAAATACCATACCATTCAGTATGTAATTGATCATTGATTTTCATTGAAAAATAATCAATAGTTACTTAATAATAAGGTCAAGAAATGTTGATGAAATAGGTAATTTGATGAATTATTTAAATATAATAGAAGGCATAAGCATTGTTTGTTATGAGGCTTTTATTAACAATAGGGCTCTATGTGGACCAATATATTACTAGAAATGAATTGTTGAATCAATTACAAAATTATAACAATGAAAACATAACATTGCCAAACTATTATGAATTTCCTAATTCTTGGATATGCATTTAAATATAATAATTTAAAAGCAACTAAATATCCATCTGTTTACAGTTCTATTTATGTAATGAATATTAAAGAGTTACAATAAGTAATTTAATAATAATATTGTGTATAAAATAATTTAAATCTCAAATCTTTTTTTAATACAAAACATTTATCAAGTTCAAGGAATTCCAATGTCAAATCAGAAACAAAACTCAACTATGATTTAAAGAAATTCATATGTTCACATGATAATAAGAGTAATTATAAAAGTATCTAGTATTCCTTTCAACTGACAATGTTCTGTAAATATTTAATAGTTAAAGTTGTTTTTTTGCATTGAGATGTTATTAAATTTGCATTGTTAAATTAGACTATGTCTATATGTGACTTTGTAAAATATTGATATACTTAACTGAATT
>DWCF01003045.1:0-21170 GCA_018230265.1 Delias oraia | reverse complement strand
GCCTTTTCCCCATCAACCTTATCTTTGCTCGATGTAAGATCATATTCCTCCAACTCAGATTGAGTACTGCAAAAAAATTATAAAAAAATTAATATAATAATAAAAAAATTATATTAAATCATAGTCAGCGACAAATTGATTTCCATAAATTTGTTTAACTTACACGTAAGTATATTTGAAGTATGTGTAGGACATTAAAAAAAGTACATTCGGCAACTGTCGAGGTAAAGCATAGCATTTTCTATTAACTTATGCAATTATAATTATTTATTTATGCGGTATGTGTTTTCTTTAATTAATTCAAATTATTTTCTGAGCGTGGTGACCGATAGGAGAACAATTTTTTTTTAATAAAGTTAGTATCGTTTCAAATATTTTTATTATCTCACAATACAAATAAGTTATTCAGGAATTTTAATCACTGAACTTATGGGGATATGGCAATTGAAGTTTGAGCTTCGGACAATTATACCATAACATACTCGTTAAACGAGGTACATGGTGGGCGGAGTTCAGGGGTGTTAGGTTTTATTTACGTTAAGGAATTTTCGGTCGCCGCACTAAAACACGCGATAAAAGCTATGCAATAGCTTATAATCACAGTATTATATAATGGTATGAAGTGGGTTTAAAAATTTTGCCAATTTTTTTGAAAATATACAACAGCGCGGGGGCCTCAGATGTGTTTTGGATGGGTATGACGCATAGCTGACATTACGATCATTGTTTTCTTAATGGTGATTCATCATTGAAAAAAAATACACAAGTTCTTCCATCTTTCTTTATTCGTAATACAGCGTAACGTTCCCAACTTGTAACCGTCCAAGGAGAAGTATTAGTGATCGTTGCACGTGCAGACTCCACGCGGGTACACGTGAATCATTTTTACTGGTTTCTCAGCGAGTCACAGTGCTAACGCAGGTGCGCGGGACGCATCATTATGAATGGTCAATATATTTGACACTCGATTCTTTGATTGAAAAGCTTCCGTTATGCTATTTATATGACAGTTACCGTTCGTCCATCTATCCGTAAGTAAAGCATATAAACCCGGACGTGAATGTCAAGCAAGCGTACCTGTGTCTCTGTCTATGCTGCTGCAAGCTCAGCTGGTAAGTGACAGACGCAAGTGTTGCCGCGATCACCGATCCGATTTCTCCCGCCTTCACTAAAACTGGCAACACACCGCTAGAAATAATCATTCCAGCCTGAAAGTGACAAAAAAATAAAACGTTATTGATAGTTACAGAATCCCGGTAATCTGCTGAAAATATTTGCAAACATTGCCATAAAAATTATAAGCTAACGGAAAAACTTGCAATTTTTTTCTCAGATTTAGGTGTCTATGAATATTCTGTCAACTTAAACTAAGTGACATTTCATAAGTGAATAAAGGTTATCTTGATTTAATCACATGAAAAATACTATAACATAAAAATTTGTTTATTTAGAAGGGCGATTAAATTTTAAATAAAATGAACACCCCGAAGGTCTGGGCCTGTCCATGGGCGGAGGACCACTCGCCCTAGATGAGCCTCCTGCTCGCTTGCCACTGGTGGTGTAAAAAAAAATCCGTACCTGATTAGAGGGTTGACTGTTTGTAAGCAACTGCGACAAAATCTGTTTCACTGTCTTTTTATCGCCGCGGTCCTCGTCCTCTTCATTTCCTAAGTAATATGGCAAAAATGTCATTTATCAATCAAATTGTATACAAATTCTATCTGAGAGGTATATAATTAGTTCAAAAATCAGCTATAGCATGAAGATTTTAAAATAGTAGCTGACAATAGTTTTTAACCCATACACAGGATATATATTATATTAAAAACATTTTATTTTTATTTTATTTATATTATTATATTGATTTTATTTTATTTTGTACATGGCGAGTCAAGTAAAAACTTATATAAAATAAGGATATTAATGCTAGAGTTAAATGGGTTACGCATTATGGAGGCTTTCGGTTCGAATCTCCATAGAAACACATATGTTTAACTCAAACATCATAGAATTTGATAAAATTAGCACAGCATTCTCAACGTGAAACGTGTTTCACTGATTGAATGAGGATATCGAAGGCCCTTAAAAATACCATGTAAGTGGCGTGAAAAACCGGCAACACAACGAATGCGTGGACAGTGGCGCGGTTGTCCATGGGCGGCGGTATTCTTTTACCATATAGGAGATATTGATGCGTTGTCGGCTATACTATAAAAATAATACATACCCGCGTGCTCTTTTTCCGGATTAATCTCCGAATTGAGTTCATTTGACGAATCACCAGTCGAATCTTCGGAATCCGTTCTCTCTTCAACTAAAAACATATTTACTATTAAAAATTTGTGCATTTCTTTAGTATTTCTTCACTATATGTTACTTATAACATTTTGTTCACATCGTAATCAGTAGTTGGGTTACGGGGGCGTTGTCGGCTCTTTAAATAAACATTTCTTTAAGATTGCCATGTCGTATTGGTTCCGAATAACCTCTATAAGCGACATTCCAGCTTAAATACAAAAGCAGAAATCCAAACGAAAATTATGAATTTTTTGTTATTTAAATAAGTTTTAAATAAAGTAGAAATACACAGTGCATCAATTTTTGTTTTGTTTTCATAATCATATTGATACCTACTCTTATATGTCGAAATCTAATGAACATAATATATACATACTATTAAAAACATATATTTTGTGCATATTATGCACACAATTTTATCATATTACATAAATAAAATTAATTATTTTAATTCAACAAAAATACAAAAATGCAGCTTGTTGAACGTCAAAATCATCACAGAATACTCAACGTGAAACGGTACTTGTACTGAGTATCGCTGAGAGTGTGAGAATATCGGAGGCCCTTGAAAATGCCGCTTAAGTGGCGTATAAAATCCGGCAACACAACCAATACGCGGACTGTGGCGCGGTTGTCCATGGGCGGCGGTGTTCTCTTACCATAAAGGAGGTACCTGCTCCATTATCCGCTATACTATGGAAAATCGAGATGAGATTTGAACGATTTTGCTGTGTTTTTTATAAAAATTATGTCTAATTTTTATTCTAATAAATTAATTATTACCATTAGTTTCCATTGCGGCTTTTATCTTAGTACTAGGAGACAGTTTATCTTGAGCGTCGCGTAACATTTTCTCCCCGGTTATGATGTTGTCATACACGTTCCAAAGTCGGCGGACCAATTCTGAAAATTAAAAAAAAAGTAACTCCAATGAAAATTAAATGTAAAATCTAAATCTAAAGATTACTTTGAAATATCAAATAATAAAATTGTATATGAAATGATAATATTTTTAATTTTTTCAAAATAATCAATAAAACCAGATATTTTATTCATTTTCTTTGATTGAATTTCGTATTGATTGGGGATTTGTGAGGCGGAACTGGTGGGTCTACTATATGGTAAAAGACCATGCCGCCCATGGACAAACACGCAAAAATACACGCATTAGAGAAACACAAAACAAGTATCGTTTCACGCTGAGTATTTTGTGAGTCCGTGGTGTCACTTCAGACGAGCTGGCCCAACTAGTACGCCAGCATATGCTTCAGAATGGTTTTGCCACGGGTACGACTGTAGTAAGACACTCGCTCGAGCACGGTCAAGCCCTGCCAGAGACCAAAATAAATAACTGTCCGGACCGGAATTCGAAATCGATACCTCTCGCTTATAAAAACACTTAGCTAAGCGGACCTCAAAATTATCCCTCTTTAGTTAAGAAAATATCGAATAATGCATACAGAATACTCAGCGTGAAACGGTACTTGAACTGTATTTCGCAGAGTGAGTGAGGATATCGCAGGTCCTTAAAAATGACGCTTAAGCGGCGTAAAAAGCCGGCAACACAACTAATGCGCGGAGTGTGGCGCGTTTGATGATTTTCAGCGATGTTCTCTTACCATAAAAGAGACCCACCTGCTCCGTTGTCCGCTATCCTATAAAAAAATAAAGAAATACCAGTGAGAGAGGTGTTATTGCTGGCAGGCGCAGTTAAAGCGAGATGTATTTGCTCCATATGCTGTTTGAACACGGCGTATTCGCGATCTGCTTCGCCCTCAGCGACACTCAGAGTCTCGTGTCCTGAAAATGTTTTATCCATATTGTTCATTTAGGCAATCAACCAATCAAAAGTCCCACTCTGAGTTTTCCGGTACGCGGTTGCCGCGGTCGCGTGCGTTTGCCGCTTCTCCGTGTGATTACCGGATCAGAATAGTACCACTCCCAGTCTTCCTAATGGGAAGTCGTAAGAGGCGACTAAGGGACAATTCACCGGAGGGTGGGCAGCAGCGCCCCTCCGAGTACAGCAGATGTTCTGCTATCACCAACCCGCTCGCTAAGCGTGGTGATTAAGGCAAAATAACCCTTCATGACCACAAATATATATATATATATATATTTCATAAAGATGATAAAAAATATAGGATTACCTTTGAGCATCAGTTCGTTGAGATGCGCTATCAACGAGTCCCGCATCGCCTTCGTGTCGTAGTCAATGGATATCATGTCTGGAGGCAGACGAATGCCGTATGTTTTTATCTTGTTGTATCTGAAAAGTATTTGGGTCAACTATTATTTAACATAACAACTATTTATTTATATTCATTGTTATATCAAAATAAATAAAGACATTATTATGTATTTTGATATGGATGTAATTTTTTTATTGTAAAGTGGATCAAGAAGCAGGCGGGTGTCCTTTTTGGTATTTTAGATCACGGCTGCTTTTGGACAATCGCGCCACAATTCGCGTGTTGATTGTGTTGCCGACTTTTTACGCCGCTTAAGCGGTACTGTCCCACGGTCCTCCGATATCCTGGTTAAATCAGCGAAACAGTATAAATACTGCTTCACGAATAGTGCGTCATGTGTCTTAACAAGTCTCTCCCACGGTTGGGACCGTATTAAGACAATCGCATGGCCACTATCAAATCCCTCAATGGACCAAATAAATTACAAATTATTCACACCGAGGATCGAACCCGATACCATTCGTGGTATGCTTAAAGGACCACTTAAATACCAGGCTCGCCTCTTTTTTATGTAAACTATGGCAAACGAGCAGTAGGCTCTGCTAGAATAAGCGGTACTCCGCCCTGGATACTCCTAGCCCTGCAAAGGCCATGGGTGCGTTGGCGGCCTTTTAAGAGACGGTACCCCTTTTTTACCTGAAGCACGCAGTGGTGAGACGAGTGACGAACGCGTGCGACTGTTTGTTGAACGGGTGCGAGCAGAAGCTGCGGCCGTAGCGCGGGGCCGCGACACGTTGGCGCACGTACTGCGCCAGCGAAAGACCCAGCGCCACGCGAGACAAGGGCACCCCGCGGGATATTATCCCACACGCTTCGCAGCGAGACCAAAACATCACCTAAAATGATAGTTATGGTATACAGTAGAAAAAAGAGCCGGCTCAATTAGTGCGTCCGCATTTGCTTCAGCATGGCTCTTCCACTCCTCAACGACTCGTCTTAAATTGTCATTATTTAATCTTACCTGTTTATTTTCTTCTTTAGACTTATCGAGATTGCTGTGTCCTATCGTATTGCATGTGATTGTTATACATACGTCGCCATGGACAAATCTAAAACACATTCAATTAATATTATAAAAAGGCGCCAAAACTTACTCGACCGAATTGAAAAAAATCTTTAACAATTTGAAAGATATTGAAATTATATTTTGAAATAGAATTGAAAGAATTTCAAACGAGTGTTACTAAAACGCCAGTAATGTAACCCAAGGTGTAAGATGACCTAAAACCTCAAATGTATCACAACCTTACAGAGCATACTATTATCTACAAAAAAAAATCTCAACAGCATATGCCCAAATGTCATATCTCATGACGTAAGTTACGTCACAATGTTCTTTTATTTTAAAAACAATTAAAATCTCTGTAATAATGCAAAAAAACTTTGTCGGTTCAACTAGTTAATATACATTTAATATTTCTTATATCCCCAGTAAAAACTAATTATATTTAAGCAAGTTTGTTTTAAAATGAAAACAAACAAGTCTGAGGCATTTTTCATGGGATAGTCATGTATTTCGTGGGAGAGCCATGCTGAAGCATACGCGGACGCACTATTTGGCGGGCACGTCCGAAATGATACCACGGGCTCACAGAATACTCAGCGTGAAACGGTATTTGTACTATGTTTCGCTGAGTAAGGATATCGGAGGCACTTAAAATGCCCTTTAAGTGGCGTAAGAAGCTGGCAACAACCAATACGCGGACTGTGGCGCGGTTTTCCATGAGCGGTGGTATTCTCATACCATATAGGAGACCCACCTGTTCCGTTGTTCAGTATACTATAAAAAATGAGGTTCAACCAGCATGAACAGTCCTTCGCCCATAGACACCCCCAGCCATGCATGACATATAATTTAATCGTCGAATTAAAAACATTTGTAAACTCAGCTCAAAAGGAAAAACATTACAAAGGCATGATAATTTTGGTTTGATCTGCCATCGTCAGTAATGAATAATTGTAGTTTCAGCAATATTTTTCTGGTTCTTTGCAATGACAAAGGAGCAATCACCTGCGAATATGTTGATTCATCGGAACATCACAACTCGGTGATGAGCATTTATGGTCCGGATTGAAGCAGTATTTCTCGAGAAACGAACCAAGCGATATATCATGCCGACCGTACATCTCCATTGTCACAATCCTGTACATTATAAAAAAATATATTTTTTCATAGTATAGAACCCGTAGAGTTAGCTGAAGTATAGGCCTACGCACTAATTGGACCGGCTCGTCCGAAGCAATACCACGGGCTCACAGAATACTCAGTGTGTAATGGTACTTGTACTGTGATTCGCAGAGTGAGTAAGGATATCGGAGGCCTTTAAAAAAGGGTGCTCATGCGACGGAAAAAGTCGGCAACACAATGGATGCGCGGACTGTGGCGCGGTGTTCTCTCGCCATATAGGAGACCGACTTGCTCATTTGATCGCTATATCATAAAAAAACGGAGCAGGTGGGTCTCCTATATGGTAAGAGAACACCACCGCCCATGGACAACCGCGCCACAATCCACGCATTGGTTATGATGTCTGCATTTTACGCCACTCAAGCGTCATTTTAAGGGCCTCCGATATCCTCACCCACTCAGCGACACATAGTTCAAGTACCGTTTCACGTTCAGTATTCTGTGAACCGGTGGTATCACTCCGGACGAGCCGGCCCAATTAATGCCTCCACATATGCTTCAGCATGGCTCTCCCACAGGTGACCTGACCGTTTTCGAGATTTTTTTATAAAAAAAATTGAAATTAAACATATTTTTTCATTGCACTCTCCTATGAGACGTGAGGCCTGGCACGTCGCGAGACTTACTTAAGAATTAGAAAAGCGTCTAAATACATACCATGGGTTGACACAAAAGTCGGGTACGTTGGGCGATTTCTTGCAATAACTGTAGAGCAGTAAACTTAATCTCTGGTGATTTTCTGGATCAAGAGGATCCATAGATTCTGGCTCTTTCTTTTTGCTAATCTCTATCTCACTCTGCATTGGTTTTACGACAGATGGACTGTATTGCGGACATTCAGCTGAAAATATATTAAAATAATTCTAATATAACATTGATTTTTACATCTTTTAGATTAAGATTTGAATGATCTCATATGCTTCAACATAATCCCACGGGTGTAATTATCACATTTATCTAAATTATCATGAAACTAACAATCTTGAATACATCTTCAATCATAAATTGAAAATCATATAAAAAAATCTTAGTTAAATTTTAGTTCAAACTGAAGTTTATTTAAGTAAAACCCTACAAAATAATAAAAATACTGGTATAGTAATAAAATCCATACGTTTATGTTTATCGGCAGCGAGACGGCAACCGGTCGCTCTGAAGTTGGCCAGCATTCGTCTCACGGACAAATCATCTGCTGACGCTGTGATGGCTTGCTTTACGAATGGATGTGGCTCCTGGAAAAAAAAAATAATTTTTAACTTAATATTAATAAATTTTAGATTTTTATATGCCTTTTAAAAATACATACACTTATCCACTCCCACGCAAAATAGGCGCAAAAATGACATCGAGTTGCGGAAACCAGTCCGTCTTACAATAATAACATTTTTATATACTCTAGAGAATAATATATTATATCTATATATTAAAACCGCCAAGTAAAAACTTAATCCGCATTTTGAAAAAAATTAATGCTTTACCCTACGAAATAAATAGTATCTTTTTTATATATCGGATAGGAACTTTATATATTAAAGTATGTCTATATATTAATAAATGAAATTTGACATTTATACGGAGACAAATTGCATAAACAATTTTTTTCATATCAATACATTTTGATAAAATACTGCTTGAATGACAAACATATAATACCTTACCAAGATAAAGTTAAAACTTAAAACTGATCGAAATATGAGGTAATGTAAACAATTGTACAATAAAAACACAAAATTAAGTAAATTTTAAATCAAAATACCTTTAGTTGCGGTGTAATAGGTTTTATATCTACTTGATGTCTCAATTCTCGTGGAGTATGGGGCGGCTGCGGACGAATAGGTCTTGGTGGGGCTGGTATTACAATATTTGGTGACATTGATAGTACCACATCATCCGTACACCATCTAAAATGATCACATTTTCAAATACATTATCTTTAATATTGTTTATTGATATCTGTACTCTACAGATAATTGAATTTTAATTTAATACTACGTTCCATAGAAAATAAATACAGATTGAACCGAAATCACAAAACTATTCAAATTAAAAAAATATGTTAGAAAAATAAGTGTTTTTTATGAAATAATTGTATTAAAATATTCAAGATTTTAACTAAGGCTTGCAAATAGTATAAGATTACAAAGCCAAAAAATTTAACTAATGTAATACACAAACAGTCTTTTACCAACTCAAATGTTTTTTTTTTGGTATAGCGGATTACGGAACAGGTTATATATCCTCCTATATGGTTAGAGAACACCGTCACCCTTGGGCGAGCGCGCCAGCCCATGCATTGGCAACCGATACCTCACACTTCACAGTCGACTTATTAAACCACTTAGCTACGTGGCTTTCAATGATACAAGTAAATTATTTTCAATCATCAGACTATTAAATCCACTGCTGGACATAGGCCTCCCCAGAAGACAACCACCTGTTCCGATCTTGAGCGATCTGGATCCAGCGGTTGCCCGCGACCTTCATAATGTTAATAATGATAAACCTTAATTTACGTCATCTATGGTTTAATGAAGGTCCAAATACAGATTGATAAAAACTCACCTCTCAGAATTAATATCCGCCTTTAACTCCTCAACGGGTAGAAATACATCATCTTCCATAGACAACGTAGACCTGAGTGGATCACTGAAGTCCCTTATGGGTACACCGCAACTTATATTCTTATCACTGTCAGTTTTACGACCGAATTGCTTCTTCAACGGATCGTCAATTTCTTTGACTTCTGTCGTTTCAATTTCTGTTACCTTACACACTTCTTTGTCTACACTTGCTTCCTTTGTATTATCTTGGTTATTAACGTGATCTTTTTTCAAATCATCTGTTTGCAAATCATCTTTTTCATCTTTTTTCAAATCATCTGTTTGCAAATCATCTTTTTCATCTTTTTTCAAATCATCTTTCGAATGGTTATAATTTGCGTTCCCATCAAAAATATCACTATCATCAGATCCATTTGTGTTTAGCCTTCCTAATACCGCTTCGCCAATTTCAATATTTTCATTCTGCTGTTCATTATCTTCAATATCAACTGGGTCTTCTGTAAAACTCATACCGGGTTCTGGTAACACCGCATCTATATCGCCTAAGAACGCCTTCTCCAATTTCCAATTATAGCAGGCGAGTAATATAAATTTAGCGACTTTTTTTACACGTATCAGCTCTTGCCTAGTACCACCACGTAGCAATATGGAACATCCCAAATTTGGTTCCGCGCAGCCTTCTAACACCATAAGAGATTTACCGTTATCTGAAAATTCATAAAATGAGATACAGTATAAACATTCACACTCATAATCTTGTTCCATTGTTACTGTCTATACAAGAAAAGTATAAAAGTAACTATACTTTTATATCAGTCAGATATCTTGCACAAATCAAATTTTTACATAAAAAACTTTGTTAAATTGTAATTTAATTGTTATACACAATAAACTAAAGAAAATGCTAACAAGATGAAATATAAATTATTATTTTTTTATAGAAACTGTGGCAAACAAGCAGGAGACTCACCAAGGATAAGCGGTCCTCCCCAATAGCACCCTTAGTCCTTGCAGGGCCACGGGTGCGGTGCCAAACTTTAAGGGATAAATACGCTCTTATCATAAAGGTCCCCTAGTCATTTTGGTTTGGAAATACCTCTGCTGTCAGCTGATTCCACAAAGTGGTCGTGGACGGCACAAAATTCAACTTTACGGAATAAATAAAAACAATAATTGATAAATACTTACAGTTTTTAATATAGAAATTCTTGCATGTACCAAGTTTGGGCATACCGATCCGCGCGTCTATGGACGTGACAAGATCGGCGCGGGCGCATCTGCCAACGCGACGCAACGCTCTATCGCGGACTCCTATTGATAGAGCTACGCCTGAAATTACAACAGACGACTTGAGATGCGTTAATTGATATTATATATTACATACAAAAACAAATATTCTAAGATTGATATTTACATACAAATAATTTGTATACATATATAATATAATATAATACATAAAAATGATTTGTATTTATAATAATCATTGATGGCCGTTGGGGTCGAAAAGTGCTAGAGAGGAGACCACGGATTTGTCCGTGCCGGGATTCGAACTCGATACCTCACGTCATGGAACACTTTTAAAACGATTAAGCTACGAAGCTCTCAATTTAAATGTGTTTTACAGATCCCTAGATCCTAAAATACGTTATTTGTAATAATAACTCCGCTAATATTAATTTATATGGCCTCACCTTGCTCCCTCAACGCATCTTGGACGGCGCGTGCGACCCCGCCTTTGACGAGAACAACGCGCGGACGAAGCGCAGAAATGCGCGCGGCACAGCGGACTAAATATTCTTGTTCCTATATGAATACACACATGACTTAATCTCACAAAGAACATTTTTTTAGTATAATTTCTATGTATCTATCAATAATAAACTTAACAAAGTACATATGAGACAAAGTATATTGAGTGCCTCGTAGCTTAATGGTTTTAAAGGTGTATCATGAAGTGAGAGGTATCGGGCCGAATCCCGGACCGACAATTATAATTTATTCGGTCTCTGGTAAGGCTTGACAGTGAAAGGGCGAGTGTCTTAATAGTGCGCACCCGTGGGAGAGCCATGCTGAAGCATATGCTGACGCACTAAAGTACTTATACTGTGTTTCGCAGAATGAGTATATCGGAGGCCCTTAAGAGTGCTGCTTAAGCGCCTGTACTGTAGCGCGGTTGTTCATGGGCGGCGGTGTTCTCATTCAGATATAGGAGACCTGTTCCATTATTCGCTATAGAATAAAATATATATACCATTTAATAGAACCAAGTTCAGTTGATTTTCTGTTTTTATTATGGTAGGTGGAATAGTTCTCTTATATGGAAAGAGCATGGTCCATCGCACATGGACAACCGCGCCGTAGTCATCGCATTGGTTAAGTTGCTGGCTTTTTACGCCGCTTAAGCGGAATTTTTGTAGGGGCTTTCGATATCCTCACGCACTTAGCGAAACACATTAGAAGTACCATTTCACGTTTTCAACATATATCGAAGGTGGCGCGGGGCTGGGTATAGGCGGCGGTGTTCTCTTACCATATAGAAGACTCACCTGCTCCGTTGTCCGCTATACCATAAAAAATTATAAGTAGGATTACCTGCATGAGAACGGGCTCCAACGATGTAAGTTTCCCTTCAATACGCTGGTATGCTATTGAGCAGTCCAGTAGCAAAACAGTAGGATTTGGAATTTGATGAGGCATGCCCCTGTTAATATTAAAAATTGTATAACGAAATGAAATTGAGTCGTCCATTATTCGTAATACTAATCAAATCAAGTCAATTATTTATCACAGGATTTCTCAATCACTTCATAATTGTCGTAATCTATTTGCAACAGTTGTTGACGTCAAGACAAAAAAAGACTAATAATGAATTTTACGCCTTCTGGCTGGCTTTTATGTGGCGAAACAACGTTTGCCGTCTTCTAGTAATTGAAATAAAAAAAAATCTATATAAACATCTCCACATAACTTTTGATTGATCTTTTCACATTACGCATAAAGGTGTACAAATTTATCCCTTCAGGTTTGGATGAAAACTTCTACACAAGCATCAATGGGTCGTACATTTTAAAAAGCAAACATAAATAAACCAACTATTGTAAATTTGGCGATAAAAAAAATTAAACCCTTTGAGTTTCTTGTTGGTTCTTCTAATATGCTGTGAGACGGTCGGGCAGAGATGAATAATAAAATGAATGAGACGATTACACGTTTATTCTGTTCCCTAGTCGTACAATGAGTGATTATAAATCTAGCTAATACAGTCTGTTATATGCTCACACAATATTACCATATAGGTATCCATAGATAAATTCTTAGCTAGTACGACCGCTACAATGTCTTCCGAAGAAATGGTAGCCTTACTGGTAATTTGACTTGCAAAAGTGCCCCTTATAGAGCTATTTGAATAAGTGTTTTTGAGTTTGAGATATTAAATAATGGAAAACCAACTAAATATTTTAATTCCATATACCATAACCGTTACCGGATCAGAATAGTACCACTCCCAGTCTTCCTAATGGGATGTAGGAAAAGGCAACTAAGTAAGGACACTTCACCGGAGGGTGGGCACTAGCGCCCTCCCGAATACATAACATGTTCTGTGATCACCAACACGCCTGCCAAGCGTGGTGATTAAGGCAAAACACCCTCCATGGGGGAGGACTATGACCATCAGTGGACTTAATAGGCTGATGATGGTGATACCATACCTGTGTACTACATTCTTAGATAAGACCACGCCTGGTACAACTGAACTATCTCGTTTCTCCCCACCGGGTACTTTCTTGACTTGAACGTAATTTCGCACATCTATATCTGTTCCCATTAGATCTGAAAGCAAATTGGAGTCATTTAGCTGCATGAACTTAGCCAATTTGAATTATCTAAAATTTGTCGGTTTAAGTGGCATAGCTGAAGTAATATTTTATAATCTGATAGAAAATCTATGTATGTATGTGTATGTGTCTATGTATGTGTCTATATGGATTATCTGAATGATTTAATTAGCAATTAAGCCAAACATTTTATGGTATAGCTGACAATGGAGCAGGTGGGTCTCCTATATGGTAAGAGAACACCTTCGCCCATCTCTCTGTGTGCCCGTGGTATCAATTCGTACGAGCCGGCCCAATAAGCCCACTCAGGCATGTAGTCCAATTATATTATATTTCCTCTATAACATATTATACCAACTGTGATGTGTTAAAGAAATAATTATTATTTTTTAATATACCATTTGTTACTATTATTATGAAGTAAGAAAAATCTATATACGTTTAAAATTAAACTATGAAATACTTTACTAACGTAGACTTCAAGAAAAGAGCGTACATATTCCTTAAAGTTGGGCAACGCACTCGTGGCTCTGCAAGAGCTAGGGGTGTCCATGGACGTAGGACCGCTTACTCTAGGTGAGTACTCGAACTCCAGCTCTTTTGCCACCGTTTCCATAAAAAAAGCTCCGTTGCTAAAATTCCTTAGTTTAAGGGAAAACTTCTTGAAATAAAACAATTGAAAATATTTACCAAGCGCTGTAATATTCGCGGCATGCACACAGAGCGGATACAACACATCCGCCCAACTCGAGCATAGAGCATGTCTAGCCAGACACTGACGCAACAACAACTTTATGTGTTCTGCGCCAGATTCTTCTATCGCCTTACAAATTGGTCGGGCTTCGATACCTAAAGAAAATAGTAATGTATGGCGATTAGCTTCTAAACTATTTGACTGATTTTGACAGAACAGTTTTTTGATGACAAGCAAACAGAACGGCCAGTTGTCAAGCCTATATACTTGAGAGCCTTGTAACTTAATGGTTTTAAAAGTGTACCATGAAGTGAGAGGTATCGGGTTCGATTCCCAGTCCGGACAATTATAATTTAATTTATTCGATCTCTCGAAGGGCTTAATAATGTCACACACGTGGGAGAGCCATGTTGCAGCATATGCTGACGCACTTATTTTCGTCCGAAGTGATACCACGGGCTCATAAATGTGGCGCGATTGTTCATGGGCGACGGTGTTCTCTCACCACATAGGAGACCCAACTGCTCAATTTTCCGCTATAGATTTTAAAAAAACTTGGTTGTTTTTGGGAAATCACTTTAGAAATGTATAACTTAAAGAATTTTAGCGACATCGCAACATCGACCGAATATTTTCTAAAAACTATGACTTTTCGAGGTTTTACGTGAAAATTAACAGATTTTAAGAGAATTAATTGTGCACAATTTAAATAGTGATAAAATTTAATAAACCGTGATACATATAAGCTAAAAAAGCTTTATTTGGGGAATATGGAAGACAGAATTTAAAGGACAAAACCCAAGACAGTAATTAATAAATAAAATATAATTAAAAACAACAACCGTTATTGTTACTACAACAGAAAGTTTCAGTTTAACATTTCGCGCACAATTGCATATTAAATGAATTTGACTTCATAAAATATATTATCAAAATTGGCAAAACTGCTATGCACAAATTAGACAAAATTAATATAAAATAACTCACTCTCGTCATTTTCTATGACTGGTTGTTCCTCCTCTGGCGTCTTAGTCGGTTCTGAAATAGTATATAAACGCGTGACTGACTAATCTGTAGCATATTCCCGCCAGTATTACTTTAAAAGCCTCTAGGCCGAGCGGTGTTGCAGGCTACCGTTACGTCATAGGTACCGGATTTGATCCCTGATCTGTTTTTTCAGCCTTTGGAAGGGTTCGACCACTCCCACGGGTAAATGACCATTTAATAGGTCTACCACGAATCAAGAGGTTTTGAGTTCGAATCCCGGTTCGGATAATTATAATTTAATTTATTCGGTCTCTGGAAGGGCTTGACAGTGGCCAAGCGAGTGTCTTAATACTGTCACAGCAGTGGGAGAGCCATGCTGAAACATGTGCGGACGCACTAATTGGACCGGATCGTCCGAAGTGATATCACGGGATCACAGAATACTCAATGTAAAATAGTACTTGAACTGTGCTTCGCAGAATGAGTGAGGAAATCGAAGGACCTTAAAAATTCCGGTCAACACAACCAATGCGCGGAATCTGGCGCGGTTGGTGATGGACGGCGGTTATCTCTTACCATATAGGAGACCCACCTCCGCGGTCCGCTATACTATAAAAAAGAGGCAAGTCTTTTTTAACACTTTTGGTTTCAGATTATGAAATTTATAATTTAAAATAAAATCACCTCTCTTTGTAGACTTAATAAGTCTGGCCGAACTGTCGCCCAAGTTTAGATTGAGACAGTATGAAGACACACTTTCTACTAATCTAGTATTTTCCGCTTCTTCGCTGTTCTCTTCAGCTGTAAAAAATAAATAATTATGTACTTTGATTAACGTCTACACAGGTCATAGTGGCTCAGCTTAGGACATAAAACTTTTTTATTAAAATATTTAGAAACAAGATTACCACGAAACTTACAATAGTATGATTTTTTATAGTATGATTTGAAGAATAGTATGATTTTTAGCAGGAGGCTCACCTAGAGCAAGCGGTCCTGTGCCCATGGACACCCCTAGACCTTGCAGAGCCACGGGTGCGCTGCCGGCTTTGGAGGAATATATATGTAAAGAAATCCTTGGAATCCTTATTAAATAAGAATTTTCTTTATCTAGCTTAGACAAATCCTAAATGTCAACACTTGACAAGATGTCACTATATTGTTTCATTAGAAAAGAATTATTTTAGTAATTATTCATTTATATTGTACACATAATTGTTAATTTATAAGACTGGAAGTAAGAGATTTAAATGTTGTTTTTTTGATTATACGGAGAAACGCAAGAGCTTTAATTTTCTTGAAAAATCTCAAAATAACATTAAATATACATTGAAAATAGAACTTTAAACCAAAAATTACAACAGACACCCGATATTAATTGATTTAAGCAATAGATTATTTAATAAAATAAACGAATCTCACTCATGCTTTAATTATTCATTATTATAGTTGACTATAGCAGAAGTTTCACATCAATAATAAAACTATAGACTAACTATAGCAGTCGGCAAGTGGGGGGTGGCATATATATTTCTGGAAAGTCCATCAAAACTTATGTCGACTCCCAGCCCTCTATTTTGGAGAATATTACGTTTCTATAGCAAAATTTTATATTCTTATCGTGTTACGATCACTACAGAGTATAACCTAACCCAACCTAACCTAACTTAACTGATCTAATCTAAGTTATATAATCTAACTTACTAATTAATGAATCCATTCCAATGCAGTACATTATCTATTAATTTAACAAGAAAAGGGAAAAAATCCATTAAAAATTTATTATTTCAAAAAATTAAAAATATATATTTCTGCGCATGCGCCACATAAGAAGGGTGGGGGTCGACATATCTTTTAATGGGCTTAACAGAAATATATATACCACCCCCCTACTCGCCGACCCCTAAAGTGAAAGGGGGCCATAACTATAAACGTGGTACATACAGGTAACTTCTGGCTCAGTACCAGCCAAGTTGAGTGGTCGGTATAGGCCGTAATCTGCAAAGTGTAACGGATCTGTCATCCGCTCCATATACCCCAACTGCAACAGGCTCTGGCAGAACATTGTCGCTTGTGTCCTGAAATAATTTAGACCGAATTAAACTTATTATTTTTTTTATTCTATATCAGACAACCTTAGCCATCAGGAGTAATTGCAAACCAATACGACTTGGGGACCTTGAAGATAAGAGCGAACATATTCCTTAAAGGCCGGTAACGCACCCGCAGCTCTGCAAGGGCTGGAGGTGTCCATGGGCGGAGGACGGACTGCCCTAGGAGAGCGTCCTGCTCGTTCGCCACCAAAATAAATAAAAAATATATAAAAATAAAACATAGAATTACTTTGTTTAATGATTTGCATTATGTAGATAATCATTTAATATATATAAAATTTTAACATTTTTACCTGGTTTTATTTGGTGTATTGTCCATAACCCATTGAATGACATCACAACCACGCCACACATTGCTGTATCGCACTAAACGGTATCTGAAGAAGAAATCACGTTAAGATATTTTTGGCTTGTGTTTTTCATTCTATTTAAATTCAAGAAAAAAAACATACATATTCCTTAAAGGCCGGTAACGCACCCGTGACTCTGCAAAGTCTAGGACATGGAGACCTCCATGGGCGGAGGACCGCTTACCCTAGGTAAGGTTCCTGCTCATATGCCACCATTTACATAAAAAAACAACAATGAACCTAAAGTACTTTCATTATGTTACTGATTAAAAGCAACCATAAATGAAATTTTGTTTTTATTTCCTACAAATACCAACGTACAGCATACACCTCACTCAAACATTGCATTTGCCTTACATTTAGGATGGACAAAAGCTTGTATTACATGCAAAATATTAAATTTCTATAGATTTCATTGACATATTGCATACTATAATTAGTTAATATTATTTATATTTATATAATATTGTTTATTTTAATATATAATTTATTTTATTTTTTTCTATATATTAATTAAAATAATTTGGTTTTGAATTTAAGTTGTAATGACAAACCGGTGATGTTGAGTTGGTAATGAAAATGATAGCTGCCGGTAGATATCATGAATATCTTTAGTAGAACTCCTGATTTCACTCGCTTCTTGGTCTCGAGCAAACATAAAATCACGGTTGCCACCTACATTTGATTTGTTTTCTGGGAATTTTGACTGAAATATAAAAATATTTCAATTAATTGGGAGAGTGATGCTGAAGAATATGCTGACGCACTAATTGGGCAGGCTAGTCCGAAAAGATACAATGGGCTCACAGAATACTCAGAAAAATATGATACAATGTGGATTATGAGACTAAAAAATGCAAAGTCTAATACTTTAATTCAAATAAATGACTATATAATTTCACATACATAATTTTTTTAATACCTGTAAATTTTCCTGAAGCATCCTCAAATCGGGATATATTTCTCCAGTAATGTCATTCTCGCGAAGATAGCTCAATACTACATTACAACAATACGTACAAACTCGCAAATCACCAGCACAGCCAAATATTTGACCTAAAACATCATATAATTCTAAAAACTTAGTTGATCTTGTTAGCTTTAGTTAGTAGGTCAATAAAATAATTCAGGTTAGTAAAACAAGTATTTCAAAATATAAGCAAAATTTTTGAATTAGGTAATTTTGTTATACCCGGCACACGCTGACTGCAACATCTTGAACAAAATATCTGGCCACATACTCTACAGTGATGTCGGCGGCGTAAAGCACCAAACCTCGCTGCACACTCATAACACTCTCTTGATATATCATCAGGCATCCAATATCTCGCTAAGTCTGTGTCAGCATATCGGGTACCAGTCTTTAACAATTATTTAATTTAATTATATGGTAGTGTATATATATATAATATAATGGTACTTGAGTTATTTCTTAATAAGTATATAATAGTAGTTCTAAAATTGGAATTAAAGTTATAGGATTAAAAGAGATTATATAACAAAAATATATAAAAATTTGATTTAAATTAGACATTAAATAAGCAGCAATTACAATAAAAATAATATAATAAAAAATAATAGTATTAGTATAATTGTACTGATACTATTGTGTGTTATGTAGATTGAATATAAAATAGCTTTAGGGCAAATGCTGGTAAACGTTCTACATACCCCTGAGGAGAAGACACTAATTTTTCTCATAACATTGCGCCCACTTTCATTGTTTTGACTACAAGACTCATTTTTACTGTCAACTTCTTTCTTAGTAGGATCCTCCAACTGTGTGTATTTATCTTCAACTTTTTCATCTGGATTATCAGAGATTTCATTTGGAGAAAATAAAGGCAATTTCCATATTTTATTGAAAAACATTGTTACACCATTCTGATTTGATTCCGATTCAAACCGTGGAAACTCCGTGAATTGAGAAGTATCATTTTTATCCATATCTATACGAACTGGGTCAAGCTCAATATTATTTATGAATTTGAATACCTACTAGAAATATAAATAAAAAAATACATTATTATGATGAGACACAGTGGAATTGACATAATTTAATTTTTGACTTTTCTGTCAAGTAACAATTAGGAGCGTTCCACTTGACGCTCACAACACTCAGAATTTTTTGCCCTTGCTTTGATGACAGCTTCAATCCGATCCTTTATGGATAGCACGAGGGTCACCACTCTCTCTTGGGGTATGTTCTCCCATTCTTCCGTCACGGCATCCTGGAGCTCTTGGAGACTGGTGGGAGCAGGATCTCGTGCTTTTACGTGCCTCTTTACATTGTCCCAGAAATACTCGATCAAATTCAGGTATGGACTTGTTGCTGGCCATTGCATAAGAGGGATTTAAACATCTTCGAAGTGGAGTATGATTACTTCGATATATATGCCATTCCAGAACATATAGGATCCACCTTGCTAACTCGGTAACTCGGTCTCCTCTTTTTTGATGTACTCTCTGCGTCTATAGTTACAGAATAAACATATGTACTTGAGTCTCATCGGAAAAGAGAACGGCCCTTCACTAGCCAAGCGTCCAGTTGACATGCTCTTGAACAAATTGCAAACGTTCTCTTCGTTGCTGCACGGACAATTTTGGACCCCTAACAGGTCTGAAGCGGTAACGCAACGACATGGACACAATGAAATGGTGAAATGGTCGCCTCTTTCTGATGTGCAACATTTTCTTCCAGATCCACGTCTTCCGGTAAAGCCACCAGTCTCGCGGAATCATTGGTTTATACCCCTATTAAGATAGCTCAACTAGCGCCCATCAAGTCAGCAGTTCTCCAACATCTTAATGATTTGTCCGTCATTAGAAATGGTAATCGGTTTTTTACTGATACAGGTATGTATGTATGTATGTAAAGGTATTGAATTGCACGTTTTTACAATGATATATTTATTCACACGTGGTATATATGTGCTAGATTCTAAGTAGGAATTTTAATATTATATTAATTTTATATTAAAAATTTTGGTGTTGTAAGCGTTTAGTGGAACGCACCCTTATTAGATATAGTTGTCCATAATGTCATTAATTTTAAATCATTCATCAATGAGAATATGATAAAGTAACAATAAGTGGAATTTAATTTAAAAAATTGTATTATAGTGTATTAAAATATTCTAATAAGATCAAAATTTAAAATTCAAGTAAACTAGACTAAAGAACCATATCTTAAATTCAATAATCAAATACGATTTAGTGATAAACATAAAAATGGGTGAAGTAACATTTAAAACTAGTGCCTATGCTAAAATGATATTACATCCATTAAAATACCCACACTGTGCTGTTAATGGCATACTTCTTGCGGATGGAGGTAAAGTCAAGGAAGGTGCTAAAAACTCAGATCTTATTATCGTTGATGCTATGCCTCTATTTCACCATAGTCATAACCTATCGCCTATGGCCGAAGTTGCTTTAACACAGGTACAATTTTTATTTCTTACGTAAAACATATTCTGAGTATTGTGATAAAATATGTAGGTCTAGTTTTAGAACTATTTTGAAGATAAATACCTCATCATCATTACTCAAAATCACAAGGAGCTACAGCTTTAATTTTTAATTATTTGTTTTTAGATAGAGAACTTAGCTCAGAACAAAAATCAAATAATAGTTGGATATTATGCTGCCTGTGAAAATTATAATGATAGCAGTGTGGAGAAGTGTCCAAGTCCAAAGATTGCTGAGAGAATTGCAGAATATTTTCCATCTGCATTGTTTGTTGTGGTATGTATAAATAATATTTTAATAATGCAGTGTAAACTCCATGTAACATCCCTCAATTTAACGACAAACTCCCTAAAGCGTCGAAATCAATTGGCTTTAGTTGGTTTAGCTTGTCTTCCATCCACCTATTCTTCTCTCCATTTAAC